>JAGGAT010001182.1:0-10756 GCA_017657195.1 Termitomyces sp. T70a | reverse complement strand
GGTATTCCCTGAGGGCTTTCGAACCAAGGTTCTTCCAAATCCGTCATGATCTGCAGGACCAAATCCCTCCCAAATCCGCCCCATTAGGCAACCCTCTCTTTTTCTGATTGGACAGGAGTGCAGTAGTCACATTGCTTCATCAAGTCACATGCTGATTGGTCGCTCACTACGGCCTGCGCAACAAAGCCTCCCTAGTCAGTCACATGGGAGCGGTGGCTTCCCGGCGGCGTTGAAGAACCCATGTGGTGTCTAAAGTGTTTTCCACACAGGCGCGGTTTGAACCGAAGCTCTCCCCACTTGAGGATTATGTAATCCCCTCAGAGACACGATGGTGCCAGCTGAGCCATCGTGCCCCCCTTACTTAATCAGATAGAACCTAATGCTCAAAGTAAATACCATAGTCTCCTTCCGCCAAGATACTACTAAGTACTTGTCTGTAATGTGCAACATGTTTTGCTTTCGAGAAACAAAAGTGTTGCTGTACAACCCGCTAGAACCCAGTAGTCACACCCACAATAGTTACATGACATAATATCAGAATCTATCAGTGTTATGTCGATTATTGGCAAGTAGAGTAATGAGAACTTACTCTCAGTACTAGTCTGAAGTACTTGACTGAGAGTACAATATGAGGAAGCAGGATTACATATAGCCAACTGGAAGCCTGAGTGCGAAGGAAGCTAAACTCATCCACTGACACTGGGACCTCATGTTCAGTGACAGTCTAGGGGTCAGTTCCTGGTGTTTTGGTAATTGACGGGAATGATAGTGTAGGAGGAATGGCATCTGGACTATTCAAAACATGGGCGGAGGTCTTCTCCTACGATGTTAGCCAGCCATAAACAAATTGAAAGCGCTCCATTTCCAATGTGAACCTCCTCAGTGCTTGATGAGTACGTGCAACTAAGAAACTATCATCAGTAGCTTCTGCCATGGAAACGGTCAAGGAAAGTGCATCATCTGGTAAGCGGGGATCACTTGCCATGTTAGTCCTGCTCCTGATCACCAGTGAGTCTGGGTCTTGTAGTGCAATGTCATCCAGATATCTGTGTCCAAGGCTAGTGGTGATTGTAGCCTTAAACAGGGACATGGGACTGCCTTGCTTAGTGATGCCATCCACAACAATTGGTTTGACTATTCCAAATGCTGTTCTTAGGAAGCATTTTACTGCCTGCTGAGCCTCCCTGTCCAGGTCAGAGATAGATGAAGGGAGACCATACACTGTACATGCGTCATAGAACCCCTCAGGAGACAGATAATCAAATCCTTTCATCTGGTCACGCTTGAGGAGGTAAAGGGTCTGCCTGTTTTGCTTGCTCCATGTCTTGAGTCTGCTTAGGAAACTCATTAGAGTGCGTGTTTGTACTTCCGGCTGGGTTGCGACTTGTGTCTGAGGGATGATTCCCAGGCGTGCAGCGTATGGTGAGAGTTTGTAGTTGAGCCATGTCATTGGTGAGTTAGCCAAAAAATTTGAGATACTCAGGCCCCACCAATTTGAAAGATCGGTGTGCACTCCTCACTTGTGAAAATATGTCAAGTGAGTGTCCTTGAAGTTGCCAGGGAAGTGAGCATTCAAAACCGAGTAGTTATGGAGGTCAAGGACCAACTGTAAGGCATGATCAGAGAGATTCTTAACGCACCATTTCTTCCACCCATCAGAACCTGGGGACAGACGAGCATTGCCTTTTTGTAGCATGGCCCAAAAGTCTGCCAGTGTCGCGGCTATAGGCCAGACAAAGGGGTCTTTTTCCACTCTGCTCTGGACCTCTAGGACTGATGGAGTGGTTAACCAGGGCTTGGGTTTGTCAGGAGGGGGCGTGCATTCATATAGTTTCATAAAGTAATTCCTTGTTAGTTCAATAACACTGGCCAGATCAGTTACCAAGATGTCTGAATTTGTCGAGGAGATAAGGGCTGTGGATAGTGGAACAAAAGCTGCCGACCCATTTAACAGCTTTTTGGAGGATCCACCAGCAAGGATGCCTGCAATCCGTCCTCGATCATATTACTGTGCCCGATTCATTCTGCTTTCTTGGCAGCAAATAAATCACAGTGGTAACCATGCTTGACACTCACCAAGTATTCAGACAGAGACATCACCAGCTTGGGATCCAACCTCCCATACTTCAACCGGAGTGAATTGAACATCCAATGGGATCCAAGAAAGAAGGAGTGATCATCACCTCTAGCAATTGAAATAGCTCCACCAATGTTCTGAATCTTGGACACAATCTCACAAATCAAGGGAGATGTGATTTCCATCTCCTTGTGATGGTAGGGTTTGCCTCTTCCAAAAACACTGGTTGCCGATTGTTCAATAACTGCTGTAAGCATCAAGTAGCGTTTAGTGTAACCAGCATCGTCCATGATTTTGCCTTCAAAGTTGGGTAGGTCTGCCTCAATGAGTCAGTTGACAGCACCAGCAAATAGTTTGAACTTGTACATGTCAGATTTTACTGGGTATTTTATCCATGGTGGCGGAGCAGGCAGAGGTGGGACTAGGGATGAGGTATGAGAGTCATGAGCATGGTTTGCAGGTGCATGCAGGATCAGTTTAGCCACAATGGGCCTGTGGTCCATTTCTGGAATCCATAGTGAGTCCATACCAATGTCTGAGTCAACCAACACTCCCCTTGAGGTCACCACGCCGTCAATAATATTACCACCCTCATTATATTGCCAAGCCTGACAGGTCCAATCTCTAAACCTATTTCGAAATGGCATTTGTTGCCAAAGGTCAACAGCGTCAGTGTCAGAAAGAAATTTGAGCAGGCACTGCCTGGCATATGTGTTATTGGAAGCATGTTCTGAAACTGAAACAGTGGCATTCAGGTCCTCAAATAGCGACCATGAAGAGTTGGTCTGGCAGATGACATCCATCAGACATGGCCAAAATTCTCGAGACATATTGTCGAGGTTGGGATCACATGGAGCATATACCGCAAAGACATGATGGATGAGAGATGAATTTTTGAATGGAATCACCATGTCAATGGCAGGAACATGACCACAAAATGTGGCCTGCTTTAATGAGACACGTGAGATGATTTGTAAGTCTTTGCAGACACCCAAAACAATGCCCCATTTCCCAAGGTGAGACAATGCACATGGGACACCATTCTCCTCAAATATCTCATAATTAGAGATTGGGAGCTTGGAGCCTGCATTCGATCTCATTTTTGTCTCTGAAAGAGCAAAGAAATGGGGGGTCAGCTTAGCAATCAGGGGGCCTACTAACGCCAGTTTAACTGGACTGACAAGGCTGTTCGTATTAAGTGTGCACATACTAATCTGCATCTGCGGTAGTAGGGGGAGGGTGTTGACACTTGAAACAAGAAAAGAAAACAATAACAAGAGGAGAATTATGCGTGACAAGAAGGAGAGCGCAAGAGGGGGTGGGTAACAGGATCTGCCTTGAGCAGTTTTGAGTGGCTTGGGAGCCACACGAGGTAGCAAACCAGAATGTGTACAAGAAGCCTTGCAAGAATAATGTGTAACGGAAGGCAGCAATAATACAACTGAAAGTAGGCAGAAATTGGAAAAGGCAGGGAAGTGGGTGAAGTATATGAGATTTGAGAGCATCCATCAGATATCCGTCCCCTCAGTTGCATCTTTTGACAGGTTCCTAGAGCCCTTGAGGCTGGGATGGCCATTAGTGTAGCAACTTCATTGGTTGTGGCTCTGGTGGGTTGAATACTCACCTCAGACCCACATAAATTTGGATGTAATGACAAATTAAAATGCACTGCTCCCACATCCTCCATGCTCCATTCTGATTCCTCTATTTGGTGCAAGGACACAGGACTATCAAGCAGAGTTGGCTGGGACGTTTTCCTCTTTTTGGACCTGGGAGTCGTAGTAAGCTGTGTTGCCACCTTATGCTGAACAGGGGTTGGAGTGGATGGCAAATGAGAGGGGCCTGAGCAGGAGGCTGCCAGTGGTGGGGGTCAAGCTAGTGCAGGCTCAATTCTGTTTCCTATTACACCACCAAGACTGTCAGTGACCGTAGACAGCTCGGCATGTCTTGAATCAGCCTCTTGCATCAGTTCGTTGATCTTTTTCTCAATGTTGGAACTTCTGGACTCATTGTAGGTGACCAGGAGGGCAACATTGAGGCTGCCTATCTGGGCTTCCACGTCTGTGAGCTTCGAACATAACCTGACCTCTTGACTTTGGATGAGGAAGGCTTGTTGGGTGGCACTAATGCAGTTGTCAAGTGTCGAGATGTGATTAAAGATTTTTGCCTGCATTGACAGAACATTGGCCTGCTGACTTCAAATAGATCTAACCTCACCTTGCAATTCCTGGACCTCACAGGTCAAGGATTTGACTGTGTCACTGATCTGGCTGGCGCCCCTCAAGACTTGATCCCCCAAATTGGTTTTGCACAGCAGGCTGTCATTGTAATTCCACAGCAAATGAGGCTGAGCAACATTGTTGGGGAATACTTTCCTCAACAAGTCTTCACTTCGGAGGATGGTAAGGGTGTCCTTTCAGGTCGCCATTGAGAAAATCACAAGGTCTACATTGAGGTCAGTGGATCGTCTACTAATAAAGGATTCGGGAGCTGTTTTCCTTGCCCATCTCTCCACCAGTGCCCCCAGTTGCTCCCAATCTCTAGCACCTATAATGACCAATTCGAATGGTTTGTCAATGGAAACTTCCTTAAGGGGTTCGATGCAAGCTACTTTCTTCGAGACTTTATCTGGAACATCTATCATGCCCAGCACCATAAATCGATCTGTGTTCTTTGGAAGAAGAAAGGTGATTTGAGGTCCCCCAAAGAATGGAAAAATGGATGCGATCTTAAAACCCTGCTGTTCAATATGATTACAAATAATAGGTCAATGTTCACGGGGAATGTCATCGCAGTCAATGGCACCCTGATACAAGTCCAGGAAGCGACAAAAGAGACACTTGTCACTCTTGCCCTTCCTACTGGCACTCCATCTTACCTCCCACTCAGGTCTGAACTCTTTGATTGCTGCCATTATTTTCTCCAGGAGATCAACCCATGGTTCTTCACCTGACTCACTCTTGTTGGATCTGACTTTGATGTAACAGGCTGAGGACACATTGGATGGGCGGTCGCTGAGGGAGTAACCAAAATCGGAAGAATGCAGAAGTAGTCATAGTGTGAATCGTTGGCCACATCTATGAGAAAATTCTTGACAAGCCAAGATGGTGTTTCTGCTGAGTCAGTCAATACACAGCCCCATACAATAAGCTGGTGGCCCTTGGAGTGAAAGACAACCGCTAGGAACAAATCATCATCCAAGTCTGAGTCAGGTGTTGAGGGGCATGAACCAACTTTTGGGGTGCATAGTGTAAAGGCAGAAATAGTTGGCTTTGTCATGGGGATCGGTGTTGACAGAGAACTCAACCCTGTAAGGTTAGCTGACATGTTACTGGGTACTAGAATGATACGTGAACAAATAGCAAATGGGGAAGGGAGCAGGATTAAGCTATAATATGATGTGATCGCAAAAAAATTTTCATTGCAGAACAAACAGGAAAGGAATAAAGTATGAAGTGAGAGACAAATTGGTGTTATGTGCGCTTATCAGGACTATAAGTAAGGAAATAGGGTACAGATACAAGTAAGGCAGGGTTTTTAGGTGTAACACGAAGCAGGGTGGGGTTTGTTCAGTCATGTTTGAATCTTGTTGAAGACAGGCAAAGCACAGAGGACAGAAACTATCATTCAAGCTAAAGGTCCAAAGTCAGAAAGAGTGAGGAGTTCAGGTGATCTATCTACAGTTTATATTGTTAAGTAAGTATATACATGTGAATATAAAGGAATCACATGTAGCATGCATGTGATAGAATGAACTTGAAGTAGAATGATGATCATGATAGTAGATGTCAACTACTAGGTGATAAAATCCAAAGTTAATATATGTAAAGCCCTTACATACCAGCTTGAAAATAATCACTGACAGCATGATAGCCACCAAGAAGGGCCAAAGTATCTATCAAACATCAAAGTTTTGAATCAGAACAGCACAAATGGATAGAGGGTGTCATGTGTCATGTGATTGAGACACGTCAAGTTTGAGCATAGTAGAAGCACACATTGTGGATCAGGGAGCCAGCAAGCTGGTGGTGCTTGTGACCTACTATAAAGCAGGCAGCAAAGCTAGCTAGCATGTAGAGATCATCCATGGCTTTGAGGTGTTATGCTGGGCAGTGAGGAGAGGATGGTAATGCATGGAAACTGTCAATAAGGAAAATGCTGTGGTCTTGCTGCCCTGGTCTCATGGTAAATGGTGCATAATTGGCTTAACATGTGTTGAGCCAGACCAGGGGCTCATTATCAAACTCTAATATAATCAAACAAAATATTCAGTGTGATTCTCTATTGTTTTGGCAAAAATCTGATATAATCAGCTAAATTTATGATTTAAATATTGTGAGAACATTGAATAAAGTTATGTGACATTATTTACATCTAACAAAAATGTTAAAATCAAGTTCAACTATTCTTTCTTTCATTTTACCACCACATGAAGTTTGGAACAGTTATTTTTCTTCTTAAGGAGAAATTAGTCTACATTAAATCCAGTCTAAAACTGGTTCAGGAAGGTCTATTGATTGGAGAATCAAGAAGGCAAATTTAAAAAAAACAACAGTAAACATAGTCATCCTGTCAGGGAACTCCTTATTTCTTTTTTCTTTCTTCATTCATTTCTTTATTTCTTTCCTCTTTCTCCCATCTTACTGCTCCTATCTTTCCAACTCTATCTATTAATACTACTTTCAGCCTCTGAGATGCTCTGGTTTTTTAGCTATCCTTCAGACAAGTGCAGTCCCTTCAACACTGCTCACAGACAGTTTATATAAACTGGAGTTTTCCTTTTTGACTTCCAAATCTGGAGTTTTTCTGCCTTGCTCATGTAATCTCTTATTTAGGTCAATTTTGGAGTTTTTACTACTTAGGTTATGATTACAATTTTCTGTTGTCCTGCACAGTTGTTTTCCATGCTTCTGAGGCCCAGGAAGCATCAGTCCTGGCATAGGAAATCCCTAGACTTGTTCTTTTTGGATTTCCCTCTGCCAGGTAAATAGTTATTATAATATTGTTGGTATATACTCTAATATACTTTGGATTTCCCTCTGCCAGCTGTGTGACTGAGCCATAGCTTCCAGAGGTCACTCTTACACATTCCTCCAAGCTCTCCTTTTATGATAGCAGCCAATTATTTAGCAAATTACTACTGAAAAGCTTGATAATGTTATACAAGCTATTTATTTCATCAATAATTAATCTCAGTAAGCTTTTCTACTTTATCCCAACCTATGCATCTTCATACTATGAGATTGTTTCCTCCTTCATGCTTAATAATTGGTATAGTGTAGTCCTGTCAAAAAGTGGTGCTACCTTTTCTCTCCAAGTATACACTCTTCTATCTGATCCAATCCTGTTGATCTTTGTTTTATCTGGCCACAAAACTCTCTTCCAATCCTCCATTGTCCAGCTTTGATGATACTGAGCAAATTTGAGTGCTTTTGTTGATGGGCCTGCTTGAGCAAAGATTGTTTCTGCTTTACAATGGAGCAAAAATTGTGTTTTCTAAGAGTGTTTCAATGTTATTGATGAAATGGATGGCCTGAACAGGATTTTCAAGCTTTACAATAGTGATTTGCTAAATAATTGGCTATTTGTCATAAAAGAGAGCTTGAAGGAAAGACTATTATTACTGTTTTCTTTGTCTAAATGTGTTTTCTTCTTGATCCTTCTAACAGCAGATCTTCTTAGGCTAGTTTTAAACTGGATTTGATGCACACCATATCTATTTTCAAGAAGAAAAATGACTGTAGAGCACTGAGCAGCAGATGTGGGCTTCATAGAGTAGTAGAGTGAGGAAAAAATGGTTGCACTTCATTTCAATACTTTCAACAGATGTAAATGATGTCAGATGACTTTTATCAATGTCCCCATAGGATTTCATCTTTCAATTTAGCTGATTATACTGCTAAAATAATAGAGAGTCAAAAAGCTGTCCCAATGACTGAATATTTTTTTTGATTTATTGTACAGGCATTTTGATTCAAATCACATGGCTATAGGTAAGTAACAAGCTTGCAGACACAAGCCTTCATTGCAATGAATGCATGATTGGAATGGGGACCCAATACCAATGCATATACACCCTGGTTAGGGTGGCTGACATTACAATCAGGTGACTGATGAAAAGGCTCCATATTGACAGGATTATCCTTGAAGACAAGGAGAACAGCTGGAGACACAATAGGAACCTCCAAAAGCCAAGTGACTTCATGATCAATGAGTATAATCCAGTCTAAGTCCTTTGTGTAAAGAGTACTCCCTGATTTGTCATCTACTGGTAGGCTATGTGAACATGAATGACACATAAATGCATTAGACACAGATCAACTGGTAGATGCAAATATGCTAGCAATTGTCCTTCTAAGGTGGTGTCCAAGGTAAGCAGGCCTCATTGAAGGCAAACTCACTTGCTCTTGAGCTGCAAGAAGCCTGTCATCCTTTGCATAATTTGCCTTGGTACCATGTGATTGAATTACACCAGGACCTTCATAGCATTCAGTCAGCAAGTTGTAGGTTGTGCAATGCGATTTGCAGGTATAGAGGGAAGTTTTTGGACATTGCTTTGCTGTGCTCAACATTATGCATCAATCTATCATCAGGCAATTGCATGGATGGAAATATTGATCTAACATTTTCAAAGCATACCTTTTGAATTGTCTTTTGGAAGGACTGATTTACTCTTCAAGCAGGGACACAAGGTGAAAAGTATTCATCCAAATATTGACACATTCTTGTTGATATAGCTATACAATATTTATTATGGACCACATCTAAATAAAGGTATGCTAGATAGACATGTGATTCAATTGATTGCCTACAATTCACTCGAGCAATGCTCATTCTCCTCGTCTGTAATATGTTGGCTGCTTGTCAAGTCCTTGGGCTTCCAGGAATCTCAACAGCCTACTACTTCTGCACCTTTTGCAATCTGGATTATGATGATATCAATGTTTTAGTCAAGTCTGAATGGCTAGCAAAGGATGTTGGACATATTCAAGAATGTGCTCAACAATGGAAGGACACTTTGAGCATAGTCAAACAAGAACACCTTTTTGAATCATTTGGGTTGTGGTGGTCAGCATTGCTGGACCTTTTCTATTGGAACCATGTCCTATATTCTGTCATAGATTCTATGCATGCTCTTGATCTTGGCTTATTTGCCAACTACCTTTGCCAACTCTTTAAGATTGACATCAGTGTCTCCATTGGAGATGATGGACATTGCAATCTACCTCCTCATGCATTCAAAACACTCTCAAGTAGTAATAAAAAAGTGAAGAAGTGCCTTGAAATCATTTGTGCCAATTCTCCCAATTTTGCTGATCAATTGCTCACTTTCCATTGCAAAGTCTTATGCACTGTTTGTTGTGAGAATAATATTTTGAATTCTCACAACACAGAGGTTGTAGGAATGAGATGGATTCTTGTAACAAATATATTGAATTGGGTGCAATAGGTGAGTAAGGTGTGCCCAAAATGTGTTCACTATTTGTGGGCCTTACAAGCTTTTGGCATAATCAGCACAAGGAATTCTTCTGTAAAAAAGCCCAGAATATCTTGTCATAGGTGGGGTGGTCTTGAATAAAATTGGCTCTCTGTGCTCATCTCTCCAACAGAGCATCACAAAGATCATAGGTAGCAGTGCCCTCATTGCTAATGGTCATGAGCAGCTCCCTGAGAAGAATAAGCACTAATGACCAAAGAATAGGTATTCAACATACAGAGGCTGATCTGTTTGTTTTTTGTAAATATTATCTGGCTTGCCATTCTTAAGGTGTGCCCAAAATGTGTTCACTATTTGTGGGCCTTACAAGCTTTTGGCATAATCAGCACAAGGAATTCTTCTGTAAAAAAGCCCAGAATATCTTGTCATAGGTGGGGTGGTCTTGAATAAAATTGGCTCTCTGTGCTCATCTCTCCAACAGAGCATCACAAAGATCATAGGTAGCAGTGCCCTCATTGCTAATGGTCATGAGCAGCTCCCTGAGAAGAATAAGCACTAATGACCAAAGAATAGGTATTCAACATACAGAGGCTGATCTGTTTGTTTTTTGTAAATATTATCTGGCTTGCCATTCTTAAAGGTTGACATATCGTCAGAGTCAAACTTGTCATGTGTCTCCCAAGTCATAACTATAAGGAGATTGAGCGGTTATTTGTGATTTTATTTGAAAACAATTGAAATAGGAGTGTGTATACTGTTTCAATGATATTGAGGCTTTGATCAACTTAAATCTATCAGAAATTTTCTCAAATAGACCATTGTATCCTCACCAGTTGATTTATGATTGATTTATTAATTTCACCACCATTTGATTAGGAGTGATTGTTTGTCTCTATTGATAATATAAACCTAATGTTGGTACCACATGATATATGAGTACAATTTTGATAGTATTAAAAATAAAAATCATAATAATTCTTGAGACATTTGATGTAACTTTATTGGGAAAATAACCAAAATACAACCAAGTTAATTTTTCAAGGATTTTTGGCCACCTCCCGCAGTTTTAGCAGGAACACTAACAAGGCAATATACAATGCATTGTGCATGCTCATTGAGCATCCATACATGCCAATACCCTTTATCGTGCCTCCATGCACACGGTGTTGAAATTGCCTGTTGCATTCCACTATGATGATCATCATTCTACTCCAAGTTCATTCTATCACATGCATTCTTCA
>JAGGAT010001181.1:0-10757 GCA_017657195.1 Termitomyces sp. T70a | reverse complement strand
TTTTCAGCCTTAATAAATGTTTATTTTGACTTCTAGTGTTCATTATGTCTCTGAATGGTGTGGCAACATTGTATCAGGAGGAAGGAATAATTTCATGGTATGGGGCTGTATGGATTGGAATGGAGTAGGAAAGCTGGTATCGGTGGTGGGAATCATAAATGCAGGGCAGTACTATGAGATTTTAGAGGATGGAGCAAAGGAGAGCTTTGAAAAATTGGAGATAGAGGAGGGTGCCTGCTACTTTCAACAGAACAATGAACCCAAACACAACTTCAAGAGGGCTAACAAGTGGTTTGAAGACAACAACCGAGGTCAGTTTTCTTTTTGACCCATGCAGTCATGGGCTGACTTGCTTTTAACAAGAAGGATATAGATGTCTCTTCTGCCTGTCCAATAATCAAATAACGGTCCAGTCCTGCCACCATGTTCCTCCTCCCCCACCATTCCCATGTTGCCCCCTGTGCTTTGACATGGCCCCTGGCATCATTTTGGTGGTCCCTGAGAACCAGCACATCTCACTGGTGGCAGTGATGGAGGAGGTATATCAGCATGCCCTGGCCTACCTCTAGGGTTCCTCTCATCAGTTGTGATGCATGAACAACAGCCCAGTAAGTGCCTTCATGTAGTTAGCCAGACCAGAGTTGACTTTCCCAAGTGTGCTCACTGCTCTCACTAGGAAGTGCAGTGTGAGTTTGCAGCCCTGGAGGCAGGCTTGCAGCAGGACTCATCTGTCTGCAGGGCCTGCCAGGCCAACCATGAGCAGTGTTCCATGTTGGCCTTGTGGAAGGCTTGTTGTATGTGGAAAAAGCAGGAGTGGAGCCTGAAGTGGGTAACAAGGTGGATAGGGTTCGAGGTTTGGGACTGGGTAGTGGAGTGGAACTCTGAGTTATTCCAGGAGGAGCAGGAAAGCAGGGAGAAGTCACCAGTTCAGGGGGAGCCCAGCTCATTGGAGGTGGCCAGAGTGACTCGGTGGGTGGGGGAAATGAACATCAGGGTGGGAGGAGCTTCTGGGAGGCAGCCTGACAAGGACAAGCACAGGGCCTCCTCTTCAAGGCATGTGTCAAAAAGGGCCCAGGTGGAGCAACCTCAGTCCTCATCCTCAGATGGGTCCCAGGCACCCCATACTCTGGTGACATTCTCCCTGTTATCCAGCTGCCCCCTGGTTATGAATGCAAGGGAGCTAGGGGAGTGGCTGCAGCAGGTGGAGTAGGAGGCTTGGGCACTGTTAGACCAGCACCAAGTGATGGCAGATCACCTTTGTGAGGCATGGATGAAGGCATCCTGGATGCAGGAGGATGTGAGGGAGGTGGTGGAGGCCTATTGGAGGGCTAAGGAAAACATGAAGGCCATGTTCCATGAGTGTGATGCAGTGATCAAGGCACAGGGGGAGATGGAAGGAGAGTTGGGAGTGCTCTGGGGAAGGTTGGAGCAGGAGTCAGAGAGGGGTGTGGACCAGGGCAGATCATGTAGGGGTGGTGATGTGGCTCTTGCACAATCTGGTAACAATGCAGTTGGCCTTGCTTCATGTGTTTTCCTTATCCTTCTCTAGGATTTACTAATTATTCTCCTCAGATTGGGCCTAGGAGCATCACCAGCTCCTAAACATAGCAGCCTTGGCATTGTCATTCCTTTAGGATGGCTAGTGGAAGGCTCCTGCTGGGGTGTTCCCAGGCCTTGAGCAGGGAGTGGGGCAGCTGGAGAGGTTGGTGGGAGGGCACTGGTGGTGGAATGTTCTGATGTTCAGGATATGATTTAAGCATGTGTTGATAGAGGGTGACCTGCTCCTATTGTTCAAGCAGGTGTTGGCAGCTGTGATGGCAGAATATGCACCAGAGGTCTCAGAGGAGGAGCTGGGAGATTTAATGGGGGGGTTTGGCCAATCCAGGACTCCCATGAGGGCTTTGTAGACATTTCTTTTTTTGTGTAGTAACTTTTCTTGGTGTTATGTAGTTTGTACCTGTATCCTAGTGTACTTTAGCATATATATATAGTCCTGCTTACTATGGTGGTTTTGAGAGATTATAAGTGAGTTAGGGTGATTTTCCAGTAGGGTAGGGGGGTGGATAGCAATAACTAAAATAAGGAGTAAGAAAGGGACAATGTGAGTAAGTAGGAGCAATTAATAAGGAGAGCAAGAATGGGGGAAAAATATATGTGGGAGTTGAATCCCTAATCAAGCCAAAGGCAGGGAGTATGCCCACTACTGCCTTCTGTGGGGTCAGGGTACAGGAGCAAGGGGTCCTGAGTGCTGTTGTTGGAAGTCTTGGAATTTGTTGGAGGCTCTACCAAGGTTCTCAAGAGGTCTTCAGATGTTGTCCTCTAGACTGTATTCCTTCCATCACACAAGGTAGTGTGGAGAACCTTGTATGTTCTGGAAGTCAAGGACTTTGTCAACTTTATAGTAATACTCATCCTCAACCTCCATGGGTGGGGGTAATTTGGGGCATCACATCATCCCAGAAAGGGGTCTGGAAGATGCTGCTCAAGGAGGTGTATGTGAAACACTGAGTGGAGTCCCTTCAAACCTGAGGAAGTTTGAGCTTATAGGCATGTGAGGAGACCTTCTGGAGGATCCTGAAGGGGCCAAACCATTTGTGGTCTAGTTTGGGAGAGGGGCGTTAGGTGTGGAAGTGATGCCAGTCTAACTATACCTTTGTTCCAGGGCTCTAATTGGAGGTGTCCTCTCATTTAGCATTAGCATGTTTGGCATAAGCTCAGTTGGCGACGTTGATTTCTTTGCAAAGGAATTCCTAGAAGGACTGGAGGTCTTGAGTAACTTCATGTATGGCATGGAAGGGGATGTCCCTGAGCAAGATAGTGAGCCAGTGATGATATCCCTTGTTGGCAAAAAAGGGCAAATACTAGTGGTGGAATGTGGGGTGTTGTTATATGTAAATTCAGCTAGTGGGAGTTTGGCATGCCAGTTGCCCTGAAGGTAGTTCATGTAGAGCTGGAGGTACTGTTTAAGAGACTGGTTGACTCACTCCATCTGGCCATCAATCTCTGAGTGGTAGGCCATGGAGAGGTTAGCTTCTATGTTGAGTGCCTTACACAGTGATGTCCAGGACTTGGAGATGAACAGGAAAACCTGGTATGTTATCTGGGAGTCCATGTTTGGCAAAGATGTTCAAGGAAGAGTTGGGCAAACTCTGGGGCAGTATCTATAGTGTGATAGGATATGAAAATGCTCTGTTTGATTAGTCTGCAGACAATGATGAGGATAGCATTGAACCCATCTGACTCTGGGACCTCAACAATGTAGTTCATAGATATGGAGGACCAGGGCTGTCATCCCACAAGAAGGGGTTTCAGTAGTCCATAAGGCCAGTGCTGGGAAACCTTGGCCTGGAGGCTGGGCTCACATGTGCATATATATTGGGTCACATCCTTCTTGAGGCCTGGCTAAAAGTAAGTCTGAGAGATGAGCTGTAGTGCCTTACATATTCCTGGATGTCCCTGGAGCTTGTGGTCATGGTGCTGGTGGAGGACATTGAGCTGGAGCCAAGTGTGGTCAGGGACATAGATGTGGCTGTAGCAGAGAAGGAGTTTGCTATCAGAGAAAAGAGTGAAGGAGGGGTTGGGGTTCCAGTCAGCATGGGGGGTGCTGGGGTCATTGTTGTTGAAGTATAGGTCACAGGGGGTGCAGTGGATCTGGTTTAAGATTCCTTCCTCATTCATGATTAGTACAGCATTCAAATGTTCTGAAGGGATTACCATGCAGTGGTTGAACATGTTCCATTCTGCTTCAAACAACTTCTTTGAGTAGATGTCAGATCATCAGGTGAGGGTGTCTGGCTTGGCACCAAGCCTTCTGGAGCAGTACTGGATTGTGAAGTTGTACTTGGAGAGGACCTTGAACTATCAGGCTTGTTGGTAGCTGAGCTGCTTGATCATGGTGAAGTACTAGAGGTTGGTGTGGTCCAAGTAGACTTGGATGTAGTGCCAGGCACCTTCAAGGTAAGCCTGCCACTGTTTGAAGGCTTTAATGATGGCAAGGAGTTCTTCATCATAGATGTCATAATTGAGTTCCACGTTGATCAGAGACCAGGTGTAGAAGGCAACAGGCCAGGGTTTCTTGCCATTGGGTTCCAGTTGCAAAAGAATACTGGCAATGGTGTAGTCAGAGGTGTCACACTCAAGGATGATTGGGAGGGTGGAGTCATAGTGCCAGAAAACCAGAGCAGTGGTGAAGGCCTTTTTTAGCAGGTCAAAGATGCTCTGGCACTTATTATCCCAATTTCAGGCGGTGTCCTTGCACATGAGCTGCTTGATGGATTTTGTAATGCCAGAGTAGTTGTCTATGAACCTCTGGTAGAAGTTAGCAAAATCTAGGAAGGACTGTACTTCCTTGACATTTCAGGTTGGAGCCAGTTGATGATGGCATTAACCTTAAGGGGATCCATGTGTACGCTGTCTGGAGATACAATGACACCAAGGTATTTGACCTCTGTAGTGTAGAAAGAGCATTTTTTGGGCTTGGCATGGAGGTTGTGTTTCTGGAGTCATTCTAAGACACATCTGACATGGGTACAGTGTTCTTCTGCAGAGTTTGAGTAGATAAGTATGTCATCAAGGTAGACTATGACAAAGACATTGCTCATGTTGTGGAAGATGTTGTTTATAAAGTATTAAAATGTGGCCAGGGAATTAGTCATTCTAAAAGGCATCATGAGATACTTGAACAGACCATACTGCATGCAAAAGACAGTCTTCCATTTATGTCCTGGGGCTATGCACACATTGTTGTAACTAGAGCAGAGATCAATGTTTGTATACAGTTTAGCGCTTCGGAGTTGATCAACCAGGTCTCCAATGAGCAAGAGGAGATAGCAGTTTTTCTTAGTGACTTTGTTAAGCCCACAGTAGTCAACACAGAGCTGTAGGGAGCCATCCTTCTTCTTGGTGAATAGCACCAGAGCACCGGCAGCAATTTCTAGGCCATCACAAGAACCTCCTAGCCACCATGCAGATCATTCAAACTCCACACAGGTTGCTTAGCCATCACACATCATGCCAATCACTGGATGCTCAAACTGCTGTTGATCTTGTGGCCTACCCATGCAATCTCCTCAAAATAGCTGTCCTCTGCTTTGCTGCTACCCATAGAATCCTAGGATCTGCCCTGGAACTCTTCTTAGACGACACCCCTTCCTGCCCATAGTATATGAAGACCATAGGTAGCTCCCATGTACTTTAGTCTCAATATTAACAATAACAACCTGTGTCTCTGCTCTTTTGAATCTCTGTCTGATTTCTTCTTTGTGCTTGCTTTCATCTCCTTCATGCTTGCCTTGGTCTATTATTCTGGTATGCACATTATTGACTGGCACACACTACACTCCAAAAACTCAATTTTGTCTCATCACTGGAACCCCTCCATCAACTTGACTCTCCACCCTCAGCTCAAATCTGGAGCAAGTCCCTTAATCCTGGAACTTACTCCTCTTGCTGTCTTGTGCCCTGGAACGCCTTCTAAAGCTTTCAACACTACATTTACATAGTTCAGCACTTGCTTGCACCTCATAAGGTTGTTGCTTACTAGAAAAGGCCCCCAAGTCAGCAAAACCTGATGCATGGCCTCTGTAGACTTCATTGTGGAACTACCAGACTCCCATGGCTATGATGCAATCATAGTCATTATGGACCTGTGCAGCAAGAAGACCCACTTCATTTCAATCCACACTACTTGCTCTGCCATGGGTGCCACTAACCTCTAACAGAAGAATGTATAGAAGCTCCATGACCTTTTTAATACCTACATCTCTGACTGGGGTCCACAGTTTGTTGCAGAATTCACATGCAAGCTCTACTGATGAACTGGGCAAGTAGGAGGAGGGTTTGTCTAGGGTTAATTTGGACTACAATTAGATAACTGCCACTGTTACTTTCTCCCTTCACATTATCACATCATCCCTTTGTCCATTGTCTACAAATCAATATATTACTGCGAGCATGGCAAGTGACAACTTTGTCATCTCACACTGTGCTTGCAGGTACATTATTATTTTACTTATTCTTGCATTGTTTCACACTGCGCTTACAGTGCTTGCCAAATCAATCGTGCTACATCATGCATCTGAAATCTGCACCCACACACTACACTCAATCAGTGCATGAGAAATACCTCTTGACCACCCTCCAGAGATCCCAACGGATGCTTTACTAGAGCTTCTCCTAACCCTCCCAGCATGTCTGGGCTCACCGATAGCATCTCAGCAGAGGAATTCAACTCACTCCGAAAATCCCACACAGAACTTGGTACCCTGATGAGAAACCTTCTTATGAGGTTTGATTCCCTATCAAGCCCAGCCCCTCCTCAGCCCCCAACCATGGCCACTGCCTTTGCCCAGCCAGCAAGCACCTTCATACCCCCCGTTGTGGGTGCAGGAATCCACGGTGCATCTCCACCTGTAGTTTCCCTCTTCCTCTGCACCCAATTCCCCGATGTCAACATGGCTGCAATCATGGCCATTATCATGCACAACTTCAAAGCAGCAGATCTGCACAAGCTTGACTCCTCAAATTGCGATAAGGAGGTTGCTTACACATTCAACAGCTCCACCAATCAATTTGAGGTGAGCCATTGAGCAGCAAAGGAGTACAAGACCCTGTTCTCAGTCCTTATCCCCCTCTAAATGTATTTTGACATCCTCACTTTTCATACCAATGACCCCCTAGCCACTGGCACCTTCTTCAGGTACACCGCACATCTCCTGAAGCTTGTTGCAGAATACAAGTGGTCAGCAGTCTTTGACTACTACTCAATATTCTTTAACCACAGGCGTGCAGACATGGCAGCAGGTGACTATTCCCAGTGGGGAAAGTAAGACAACAACTTGTTGTCTGAGCATGTCTATAGGCATTGGAAGTCAACCCCAGCTAAGCAGGGAAAGGGCCCATCTGCAAACAGGGCCCAGGCCAACCCAGAAGAGGTCTGCAGGAAGTTCAACAAAGGGAAGTGCTCCACTAGTCCATGCCCATAAGGCCATTCTCATACCTGCATGACATG
This sequence comes from Termitomyces sp. T70a, assembly GCA_017657195.1. Taxonomy (NCBI): domain Eukaryota; kingdom Fungi; phylum Basidiomycota; class Agaricomycetes; order Agaricales; family Lyophyllaceae; genus Termitomyces; species Termitomyces sp. T70a. The sequence continues at coordinate 3,748 of JAGGAT010001181.1, read as the reverse complement.
TGAGAAGCCAGATCATGGGAAGCACCAGCACAAGGATTGAGCCCTAGGCTCAGCAAATCTAGCCACTGCCCAGCAGCCTCGCCACAGCCAATCCTTGGGCATTGTCCACTTATCTTGTCTACCAGTTTCCTTGCTTTGGACCCCCTTGATACTACTCTACCCATACCTCCTCCCTGCCCTAACACAGACCCTTGCGCAAACACACTTCTCTCTGACACCAGGCACCTACCATGAGCCCACTCCACACTCAACAAGGACGCTTGGCAGTACTACTTACAAGAATACCTAGACCGTAGATTTGTATTATTGATACTACAAAGAATACAATTTGGAGCCAACTTAGGCTTTAATAGGGACAGATCTGTGCTGCAGCGCTGCGTCAACCTTAAAACCATGTTCACAGACCCTTCTGTTACATTGACCCTCTCAGCAGACATTGCCTTGCAAGTTGCCAACAGGCAGACTCACAGCCCCTTCATTTTGCCCCCATTCCCCACATTCTGTGCTTTGCCCATTGGGGCTGTGACCCACAAACGACCCACCAAGGTACGACGGATTCACCACCTCTCCTGGCCCAACAGCTCCTCCATAAACAACGGGATTGCCAATTCCAAGATTACTATTGCATATAAAATAATTGATCAAGCCATTTATGATCTCACAGCCTCACGGCCTGGCTCACAGATGCTGAAACTTGACCTCAAGTCAGCTTTCCATCACATCCTAGTGCACCAAGAAGACTGGCCACTTCTTGGCTTTGAATAGCTCAGGCAATTCTATTACAACGTCATCCTTGCATTCAGTAGCAGATCAGCCCCATACATATTCAACCTTTTTGCATAGGCACTGCACTGGATGCTCCAGTGAAACATCCCTGCTCATATACGCCATTTCCTCAACAATTTCCTCAGCATCTTCATGCTATCCTCTTCACACAACCTCATTGACGCATCCCTAAAGTGGGCCATGCAGCTCGGTTCACAACTCAGACTCATGTTCCAACCATCCAAAGTTGTAGGGCCCGTGACCTGCCTCAAATTCCTGGGACTCAAGCTAGATTCTATCTCAATAGAGGTTTGCTTACCTTCCACAAAGCTTGATCACCTCTGGCAGCTTACATCCAATTGGATATCCCACCAATCATGCACTCTTTGCGAGCTTAATGAACTCACAGGGTTTCTGCAGTTTGCCTCCCAAGTCATCCCAGTGTCTTGCAACTTTATCCATTATCACCACAACTTTGCTGCTACATTTCCTTCTTCATCCCCCCTCAGCCAACACCACATTCCACTGCAGGCCCATCAAAACATCTTGTGGTAGCATGCCATTGCACCTGCCTGGAATGGGGTTCGCATGATTAGTCCCTCTAGGTGCCAGGTCAATATTTTCATGGATGCCAGTGGCTCAAAGGGCCTGGGAGGCCACTATAGCAAGGAGTGGTTTGCAGCGCACTACCCCTGGCAGCTGCACAAGGAGCACATCTAGGTCAAAGAGATGCTAGCCATTGTCTATGAAATCCTCTGCTGGGGTGAGTCTCTGCACAGCTGCCATGTCATTTTCCATGTCAACAATGAAGCCATTTTCAACACAATCTGCAACCTGTCAATCAGATCTCTGTCCACCATGAAGTTCATGCAGGAGCTGGTCGCCTTTGCTTGCCGCCTAGACTTTTCCTTCTCTTCTGAGTGGCTCTCCTCTACTGCTAATTTGATTGCTGACACTGCGGCTCTCTTCTCTTTTTCTTGCATGTTCAAAATTGCTCCATGGCTTAATCAGAAGCCCAGCTTGAAGCACCTCCACATTGGTGGTATGAACAGAATTGGCACCATCCCAAAACCGTCGCATTCTACTTGTGGCATGGGCTTGCTGCCTCAACTCAGAAAACCTACTCCACTGGACAGCATCAATTCATCCTCTTTGCACAGCTCAACAGCATATGCAATGCCAATATGTCTGTCCTCCCAGCATCAGAGCCGGCCATACTCTCCTGGGTCACCCACCTTGCCAGGCGAGTGCAATCCAAAACCATCAAGGCCTACCTCTCCATGATACAATCCCTTCACATCAATGTTGGACTCCCCTTTCATGCCACAGAGTCCCCCCTCATTCAGTGCATCATACAAGGCATCAAGCAATACCATGGCAAGCAGGACAGGAAGCCAGTCCAGCCCATTACCTTTCCTGTCCTCACCGCCCTCCTTGCTCAGCTTCAACCAGGCACTATTGCAGGCCACACAACCATATATGCAGCATGTTGCCTTGCCTACTCTGCGCTCCTCACACTGCAGGCGCTGGAAAATGTTTCTATTGGAAAAAGTGTAAAAGAAACATGTTATGCCATTTCTTTGTCAACTTTTTCTTTTGGAAAAAGGCATTTTCCATTGTCTAATGCCTTTTTCCCTTTGAAATATGTGCCTTGGAAATGGCATAACATGTTTCTTTTTCCCTTTTTGCAATGGAAACATTTTCTGGTGCCCGCAGTTTCAGAAGCAGCAAATTCATGGTTGGCAAAGGTGGGAAGCACTCAGCATCCCTCAATTTGTTGCAAAACTCTGTTCAATTCCTTCTTAATTTTGATAGCACCACTCATGCCCACCTCACTCTTCCCACTTCCAAGACTGACCCATTCCAAAAAGGCATCACCATTACCATTGCTGCAGCTCTCAAAATTATGTTCACTGAACTCCCATGCAATGGAAATGTGCCTCTCTTTGAACAGCCAAATGGCCATGCACTCTCCTATTTGTACTTTGTCAGTGCCATCAGGGAAGCTCTTGCCCTTGCAGGAGCAAACCCCAGCCTTTATGCCAGCCACAACTTCCAAAGAGGTGCTGCATCAATGGCCGCAGCAGCAGGATATACAGACTACAAGATCTAACTGCTTAGCAGGTAGCGCAGCAATGCCTACAAACTTTATATTGAAAATGAACCCAATCGCCTGCTCCACCTCTCCTCTCTCCTACATATGGCCTTCTCACAACAGCCCCTTTCAAACCTCTGGCTCTCTGGGGCTTCACATCACCAATGGCTTGAGTTCGGCCCCTCTTCCCTCTATCAGCGGGTGGGCCAACCCAAGAACTTTTGAACTCAAGAAATATCATTTCTTCCCACAACACTTGGCCAATAATTATTAAGCCTTCAAATTAATTCCTCTTCAATCTCTTACATTCACATCCTTGCCTCTCATCACAGTCTCAAATTAACTCCTCCACATCAAGCTCCACACCTCCACTATGTACCACCCACAATCTGATGGCCAGACAGAATGAGTCAACCAGGAGCTTGAACAGTACCTCCAGCTGTTCTGCAACAAGAAGCAAGATGACTATGAAAAGCTCCTTCCAGAGGCAGAATTCCAGTACAATAACCACATGCACTCTGCCACCAAGGTTTTCCCATTCCTTCTGAACACCAGGCAACATCTCTAAATGGGCTTCAAACCCCTTATATGCTGATCAGAAAACAAGTCCATCAACAAGTTTGTAGACCAGATGTGTGAAGCTTAGGAGGAGGCCAAGGCAGCTTTGACCAAGGCAAAGGATGACATGGCCCAGTACTACAATCAAGGATGAATCCTGGCCCCTGCATACAAGGCTAGAGACTGCATATATTTGGATGCCTCTAATATCACCACTACCCAACCATCCACAAAGCTGTCTCACTGCTGTAGTACTTGGTGTAAGTAATACTAATAGTTCTGGGGCTTTCTTGAAGACTTAGAAAATCCACTACAACTCCACACTGATGT
>JAGGAT010001180.1:0-10760 GCA_017657195.1 Termitomyces sp. T70a | reverse complement strand
ACTTATACATACACTAATACACTTTGGATCTCCCTTTGCCAGCTGTGTGACTGAGCCATAGCTTCCAAAGGTCGCCCTTACAGACAGAGTCAAACCAGAAGCTTGGTTACAATGGATTATCAGACCACCAAAAGCATGAATTTGCCCAAGAACTGCATGAGAAAGAAGAGAAAAATAAAGTGACACATGAAAGGTGGGTACTAACTCTTGCATAAAGATAAATGATACTTACATCTGAGTTGTCAGGGGACCCATCTTTCATCTCCTCTTCTCACCCTCTAATCCTCCTTCAGCCACCCCCACTATGATGTTTTTTTTTATGCATTTCCTCAAGCCCTACCAGCCGGTACCAGTTTCATGCCTCTAGCTGCACTGGTTCTCTGTCCATAATTCATTTACTGTTGGTCTTCCAGCACAGCTGCATTGGGACCCTTTGTTCATCTCTCATTCTCACCCTCTACTCCTTCTTTGGCCACCTTTACTATGATTTTCCTTGATGCATTTCTTCAAGCCCTATCTGCTGGTACAACCTTTAGGACTCTAGCTGTACTGGTTCTCTGTCCATAATTCATTTACTGTCAGCTCCCAGCACAGCCACTTCCAAATTTGAACAGTCTCCAGGTTTCCACTGTTTTAGGTTAGGGTTGAGGCTTTCTGTTATTCTATATAGTAGCTTCCATGCATTTAAAGCCTTGGAAGTGCCACCTTTGGCATATGGAATCCCCAGAGTTGTTCTCTTTGGATCTTCCTCTGCCAAGTGTGTAGCTATATCTGTACAACCTTAAATAGTACTGAATATACTCTGGATCTCCCTCTGCCAGCTGTGTGACTTAGCCATAGCCTCCAGAGGTTATCCTTACATGAGTTCAGTGATTAGACAAAGCAATTTTGAAGTTTCTTTTATATCAAAAACAAGATGAATAGTCCTAGGATTCTGGCAAAAGCAAGAGCAGGAGGCCCACTGCTGGCAGCCAAACATGTTTCCTTTGGAAAAAGTGATTGAGAAACCTGTCATGCAGTTTCCAAATGAATTGTCTCTAGAAAATATGTAAGCAGTTTCTCTTGGAAAAGTTTAGAAAATTATATTCATATTTCCCAACTATGTCCAAAGTAAGAATAATAACTTTTTTGAGCCTTTTTCCATAAGAAACATAATGGAAAACATAATGATATTATCAGTGAGGTTTCTGTGAGACAAAGAACAACTTTTTCCCTTAAAAACAGAGATGTAAACTTTTGAATTATTTCTTTGAGTATTTTTCTTGTAAAAATTTATTATTTTACTTTAAGAGAGCAGGAATTTACAAGAAAATCCTTGAAAGAGCAGGAATTTATAAGAAAAACATACAAAGAGATAGTTCAAAGGTTTACATCTCTGTTTCTAAGAGGGAAAGAGTTGTTCTTTATCTCACAGAAACCTCAATGGTAATATTATTATGTTTTCCATTATGTTTCTTGCAGAAAAAGGTGCAAAAAAAGTTATCATTCTTACTTTGGAAATAGTTGGAAAATATGAATCTAATTTCCTAAATTTTTCCAAGAAAAACTGCTTACATATTTTCTAGAGACAATTCATTTGGAAACTGCATGACAGGTTTCTCAATCACTTTTTCCAAAGGAAACATGTTTGGCTGCCAGCAGTGGCCCAAGGACACTGTGGAGGAACAAGCAGAATCTGAAGAGCACAGCCTTGATGACAAAGATACAATGTGTTAACTTATCAGACATCTCAATGGACTCTGAGCTTGGCTCAGAATCAGACTCAGATGAAGAAAGTGGCAACAGACTTGCTGAGTCCATTAATACTCCAATTTGCAGTCATTCCTCCAGTTCCACCAATGTTATCCCACCACCTGTATGCAAACATTGTAAGCTGGATGTCCCAGCTTGAAAAGCATGAGAAATTGCCAAAAGAACTCACTGTGATGTCTTAGTTGCTAGCCTTCATGACATTGAAAAGCTTATTAAATCAAAAAAAGACTCAATTTGCAGCTGGGTCAAATGGACTGCAGGCTTACCATCCACGCATGCTCAATTCAAATCTGTCTTTATATGGTAGTTCACAGCTAACATTGCTTGGTTGATGCATCCAAGAGGGCTGCCAAAAGCTAAGTATTTGCAGAGAACTGGTGGGGAAGAATGGTCCATCTCTGGGTTGCAAGCTGGATCAAGGCTTATAAACTTCTTAGGTCCAATCATAGCTGTCACTCAAAGGTTTATTTGATACTTGATGATTCAGAGGTAGAGAATGAGTTGCAATCATATTTATGAAGAAACAAATAGGCTGTAAATTCTCAAAAGCTGGTCAACTTCACAAAGAACAACCTCCTCCCAGAAGAAGCAAAAAAATATTTGCACCATATTGTTGAAGAAAAAATGCCTGTTAGCTTGAAGAAGTATCTTGAACTTGAATTGTTTCCATGGATTCAGATAAAGATGGTAAAGGGTGTTTCTCTCTGAACAGCTCATTGTTGGCTCCACAAGGAAGGGTTACATGCACATCCATCTGGATACAAGGCTTTTTTTCTTATTGACAATTTTCAAGGGCATTCTGCATATTCTGAAAATGCTCTTCTTATATTCCAGATGAATGTGGCCAGGTGGTCAGCAAGCTGAAATGCATGATGGTTGGTTTATGCATAATAGTGAAAGAGTCACTCAAGAAATGTGTTTTCTGGGAACTCACACAGAATACCCAAATCAAACCAAGAATGAGGCAAGTTCTCATAGAGTGAGGACTGTGGAAAGCAGGCTTGGCCATGAAATGTGAATCCTAGAAAGATGCTAATGGAAAATCAATGAATGTCAAAGTGACATTAGATTGCTGTACTAAACAAATTCTTCAGCACCAGCCAGACTTTATAGAGCAGATACCATTGGTTCAAGGAGTCATCAAAGCTGCAAATCACTTTTGCCTCTTTCTTCCAAAATTTTATTGCAAACTCATTTATTGAGTACTTTTGGAGAGCCATCAAAAAATACCTCTACACTCACTAACATTACATGTTTGCAACATTGTAAGAGAATATGCCAAAGGCACTGGCATCAGTATCTGTTCTGACAATCAGAAAGTGGAAAAATTGGGTTATAAGGTGGATTGAGGCTTATTAGGGAGGTCTGGCAGCAAGAAAAGCTCAAATTTAGGTTCAAAAATTCTTTTCCAAGCACTACAAGTCCTATAAATGGATTCCAAAAATCATATGCAGCTCAAGATGTGTAAATTACCATATATAGTAGGAGCAGCAGAATTGGCTTCAACAAGAATCTTATTTTTTCCAGTTTTGAGAGTTTCAAAAATCAGTCTTGGAAAGTTATTCTACTGATAAAAATACACTTTTTAGCCAGAGGAATAAGAAATTGAATTGATTTCTAAGGTGGAATTTTAGTTGTACAAATATAGTGGTGTCTAAGCACTGTGCTCCATACCTCTGCTAAGTAATTAGCTAAAGTTGTATCTGTAAGGACACATCTCAGGAGACCTGGTATATGATAACAAATGTTTCACTCAAAGTAAAAGATGCTTTCCCATTTCATAATTGCTGTAAGCTACAGTGCAACTACAGCACATTACTTTTTTTGAAAAGATGCATCCCTTGCTTGATTATATTAATGGCCTTATTATGGAATATATACCTGGCTAAACAATGGGAGAGTTAGAACCAGGCATTGATATATCTGACAATAATGCAAAAGAAGTCTCTCAGAAGGTCCTGACTCTTGTCCAGTGTTTGTGACACTATGGTGTTGCACATGACAATGTGCACCTCAACAACATCATCCTCTGTGCACTATTTAACAATCCAGTTCTTATTGACTGGGGTTGAGCAGCCTTTGAAAATGCTCAAAACAACTGCTCTGCTCAAGAAAATTGAGAGAGTTTGTATTTCCACAAGATTTTGAGTAGAATATATAAAAGATCCTTGGGCAAGGCTATCCATAGCTGTTAGGTTCCACTCACAATGGGGCTTTCAACTGCAAGTGAGTTCTTACTAAGCAGACTCAAAGTCTGAAAAAGTAGCTCTGAATATAGAGCAGGGCTCTAGAAGCAGGTCTGGAGGGGGTGTAGGGTGTTCTGAGGGTGCATGGGGCACTGGTTTTGGAGTGAGAGAAGGCTGGGGCTCTGGGCTGAGTCTGAGAGCAAGGGAGTAGAAGGAAGTGGGAGTAGGGGTTAAAGAAAAGAACCAAGAGACTGGATGAAGACTAGGAAACTGAGGCAAAGAGGGAGAAAGAGATTTAGAAGACTAAGAGACTAGGAGAGAAACAAATCATATGATACAGTAATATGACTTAAGGTAATATCAAGACTACTATAATGAGGTGCTACCTATAGATTAAATACCTAGCACAGATGAGGTCCAGGGTCAGCTCAGAAGAGTCAGCTGGCATAGTGTATTGCACAGGCAGGTGCGAGGTGACTACTAGGGCCAGATATGCTAGACTGTGTCATGACCTGCTTACTCCAGACCTCCTGATGTCACAAATGTCACAACTGTCACATTTCCCCTACTCCAGACCTTCCCATGTCATCTCCTGCCTACTTGGACCTTGCAACATCATCCCCTGCCTACTCTGGACCCTCTAACATGTCCTGACTCCTTTGAACCTGTTAGAATCTAACAAGTACTGTAAGTAAGCGGCCCTCAGCTTAGTATATTATAAACTGAGTTATACCTGACAAGTACTGTAAGTAAGAGGCCTACAGACTGTGTCAGTGTGGAATTCAGTACAGAATAAGAGACGGCTCACCCTCAGCTTAGTATATTATAAACTGAGGGTTTGCTCAATGTGTATGGAGTAATATATATATGTGTGAAGTCAGGGTAGTATAAAGATAATTAAAAGTATATGAATAAGGGTCGAGACAGTGTAGCAGTGATAGATGATGTGCTGGTAGAGAGTTGCATGCTGATGGCACGTGTCGGGGTCAAAGGTGTGATCCCAACAGAACCTCCTTCAGAACATCTCTGCCACCTTTATAGACCATTGTCACATTTCTCAGTTCATCTAGCACTATCTGCATCATCTATTAGACATCAGAACCAATGCAGATCACAATGTCTGCATAATCTATTAGATATACAATTGTTTATTCTGCTCCGCTACTCTCTATAGAGTCCTGGACTTTATTGTAGATACATACCCAGAACTAGTGCCAAGAGTATATAAGACTATAGGTAGCTCAGATGTACCTTAGTCTTGACATTGAACAACTGTTACTGTGATCTCCTATTTCTTTGTGCTTGCCATTTCTGTCTCTCTTTGTGCTTGCCCCTGTGAATACTTGTCTGGCACATACTACCTCGACTAGCATGCACTATATTGACTGGCATGCACTATGCTACTTATCAAAACTCCGGCCTCATTAAAAAATCCCATTCTTGACTTGACCTTCACCTAACTCCAATTTTTGAACCCCGGGACAAGTCATTTAACTCTGGACTTGCCTATTTTGACTTTCCCATGCTCTGAAACACCTCCTGGAACCATTGACACCCTGAGCACACATAGTTTGGCACTCAAGTCCACCTTGTAAAGGTGTTGCTTCTTGGAAAAGGCTCCTGGGTCAGCAGAACCTGACAAACTGTATTCCAGGGTTGGTACCAAGGTGGGCTGGTTGCAAGGCTGAATTGTAGATGGCAGGTATTGGAGTCAGTTAGGCAAGACATATGGCTCCTAGCAGGCATCAGGGGTTTGGCCAAGAGTGTGGACACCAGAGTTGGTTATGTGGCATGCCAGGGGGTGCTGGAGTTGATTGGCATAGTGCTGGGTGTCCATCGACAAGATTCTGAGGTTTGGTAGGTGCTCTGAGGTTGTTGTAGAGGGTGTTGGGTTTGAAGGGCTAGCCCAGAGTTGGTCGGTGTGGGTTGTGACAATGGCATTGGCTTACAACTCCTATTTCTAATAAGTGCAGAGAAGAACAGGCACAGAAGTGAGGTTGGAAAATGACCAACTTTTTTGTGACTAGTAATAACCCTAAAGAGTTGGAGAAATTGTATTATAGGGATTATAGTGTATCCAATAAAAACTCTGAGTTGCTGTGAAAGGTCAAGCCAAATGTGAAGACTTAACTTCTAGTCAACTATTTGAGCCTTTGCATGAGAATTAGTCAAAATAATCATTTAATTTCTTTTGATAGTTGGCATTGTCAGTGATGAAATGGTTGTGGACACAAATGATGAGCTATTGACTCATGTGCCTCATCTCTCATTCCACATGAATCTTTTATCTTCTAAGGGCTTATCAATTGATACTTCTCAGGTCAGACATCCAGCAAATATGTAATGCATTAGAATCCAGACAAAAACAGTAGAATAGACCTAAAACCTCTGCAGCTCTTTGCATATGAAATAGTAACCAGTATTTAGAGAAAAATAACTGCTAAAGTGGTCTCTTGACAAGATATACTATCACATATATTAGGTTTAAAAATGCTCGAGTATTTTAAAATGCAATTTTTAAGAAACTGTAGTTACAATGCTCCTGGTTCCTGTTAGAATACAATATTATATACTATTAAAACTTGAATCTTGAGAGTATCAGTGAAATTCTGCTAGGACTGATCTGTGATAAGGTGAATATGTGCCAATACAACACAAAAATTTATTTGAAAGTCTCTGGGTTTAGGCACCACTTAAGTTAACTGTCACAACTCCATTGCTATGACCTACTTGCACAAACTCCCTGAATCCTTTCCTGCAATCCACTATCATGAACCACCCATACAATCCCAGAACCTCTTCCACCCTTGCTCTTTGGACTCCCCTCCTTTCCAACTTGTTCAACCAGGATGACTGACCCCAGACCCCATCAAAAGTTGGCTCACACCCAACTATATCCAACATCTGGCAGGCTAGTCTGAAATACCACTGATCAGATCCAATGCCTGATATTCAGTACTCTGTCCAATTGGCTCTGACACCTGCTATCAGCATACCATCAAATGCCATAATTCACCATCAGCTTTCTACCATCTCTGCTCCAGTGTTACCTCAACACCTGCACAACACACTGCATGCACCTGGCTGCTTCAAGCCTGACCTGCTCAAATCTTATGCCTCCACCTGGATACTTAACCAGTAGACAGCAACTCATTATGCTAGTCTTGATATGGCTTAACTATTGCCTCATATTGTCTCAATTTGCCTGTTATTATGCACACAACTGGTGATTTGCAATGCAACACAATGTGGGCTGCAAATGAGATCTATTTGTATGTCCTAAGTATGTAGACAATGTTACATACCTGCAAACAAGATGAATCAAGATGAAGAATATATTCTATGAGTACAGCTATTGTATGTACAAAGGTCATGTGGGTGTATCATGATAGAGGTATCATAACACTTGCTCCTTACTTCTTAGGATATAAGTAACAGAGACAAGAATAATGATCAGAGGAAAAAAAAGTGTCCTCAAATGCTAATCAGTGACTTTGCAGCTGCTAATCCTGCCATCTGCCACATTGTCGCTTCCTGCATACATGTACATTCTTCCAGAATTCTTGAATGGCTTCCAGTGCATGTTGCATATTATACTCCTTCAGCCACTCATTCTCGCTCTTGTCATACCCCTTCCACCTGACTAGGAACTCTGCTACTCCTCCTCTTGTTCTTTGTTCTTTCAGTATTCATTCAATCTCCACCTTGTCTCCTGTCTCCATGTGTAGCAGTGGTAGAGGCTCTTGTTGCCATCTAGAAATTGTGTTTTCATGCACTGGGACTAGGCAAGGAATATGAAAGACATCATGTGTCAACCAGCCATCTAGCAGTGCAAGTCTGTAAGCTGATCTTGAAATCTTCTATGTTACTTGAAACAGGCCAAACCACCAGAAGTCTAGTTTGTGACTCAGTTGATTCAAGTGCAAGTCCACATGTTCTAAGTATACCTAGTCCCCTTCTTGATACTCTGGAGCCTCCTCCACCCAAGCATTGTAAAATCTCTTCATCCTCTTTGCCACCAGTTTCAGCAACAACCTCAGCTTCCCTTGTATCTCCCAGATCTTGTCTAAGCATGCATCCATCTTCAGAACCATTTGTGAGTTCATGGGATCAATTGAAAATGTCAGGTTATAAGCATACTCTGCATAGAACAGGGACATCCCAATTGCTGAGTAAACATGGTTATTGAATGCAAACTCCACAAACAGGAGCCAGTCCATTCAATCATCCTGGTAATAGTTGACAAATGCCTTTAAGTACATCTCTGATTCTTGATTTACCCACTCCATCTGACTGTTAGTTTGCAGGTGATACACTATAGACAGTGCTGGCTTAATTCCCAGTCTCTCCCACATGCACTGCATATACCTTGCCACAAACTGAGGCCCCCTGTCCAACACAACTTTCTTTGGCATTTTGTGCAAACACCAAATTTGTTTCACAAAAGAGTTGCATATTGTTGCTGCATTATCCATTGTCTGCACCCCCAAGAAGTGGGCCTGCTTCATTGCCTTGTCACAGACAATCTGAATTGCATCAAACCCCCAAGAGCACAGCAGTGGCCTGATATAATCTGTCAATTCATTGAAATATGTTGCCAAGGGTCATCCAAAACTTCCAATAGTTGAAGCGGTCTGTATAGTTGTTGATGTCTCAGTTTGATTTGCTAATAAGTTTTGCAGCCATTGACATAGCATTTGACAAAGTCAGACATTCTTGGCCAATGATAATTTCTTGCCATGAGCACTGGTGTGTTAGCCTGACCAGAGTGCCCTGCTGAAATCAAATTATAATACAGCTGGAGTATCAGGCACTTCACCTTATCATTTTCAGGTACATACACTAGTCTCCTGAACCTCACCACTCCTTCCTCCACTATGAACTCTCTCAGCTTTGACTCTACTAGTGCAGGTGTATCCATCAGGTGTATCCACCAGGCTTCACAAAGGCGCAAGTTTTGGATCTCTCAGCAATGCTTGTCTGATCTGTTCCAAAATTACTCTGTCTGCCACCACTGTTTGCCCTGCTGCAACCCTTGTCACCACCCCTGACCCCCCACAATGCTCCAATGGCACCACCACACCCCGCTTTACCACTCTATCCTCCATCAACAGCTTCTGCACAGTATTATCCTGACACTTCTGTGGAACTTCATAGTTAGGCTATCGAGACAGGCTATCTGGACCTGCACTCAGGCAACTTGATCTGTCCCAAATACTGAAGACAAAATAGTTTAAAAAAAGGCTCCAGCATGCTTGCCACCTGTTCAGATTCCTCACTGTCATGAAAAACTCTAAATTTTGATGGTCTGAGAAGGTCTCCACTATGTGTGAGTTGCTCTCCAGGTAAGGTCACCATGGTGCACTTCCAGTGCTTACACTACTGACAATAACTCCTTATTGTGCATGTCGTAGTTTCTCTCCACTGGATGCATAGCCTTCAAAAAGAAAGCCACTGGGCACCACTCCCCATCCACTGCCTTTTGTGACAACACTGCCCCAACTGCAAAATCTGAGGCATCAGTCTCCATCTGAAATGGTGCCTCCATGCTTGGCATTATAAGTACTGGTGCCTGGGCAAATGCTACCTTCAAGGTGTTGAATGCCCCCTGTTCTGCCTCTCTCTACTGCCACAAACAATTCTTTCTCTTCAATCTCTCCAATGGGCTTGCAAGCAATGCATAGTTTTTTACAAAACACTGGTAGAAGTTGCAAAAACCAAGAAATTAGTTGATGTGGTGAATGTTGTGTGGTGTCAGCCAGTTTGTCACACCACTGACCTTGACCAGGTCCATGCCCACACATCCTGGAGTGATTTTCAAACCCAAGTAGTCAACCTCCATTGTACAGAACCAACACTTTTCTGGTTTTAAGAAAAAGTCTGCCTCCTATAACTGCTGCAACCCCTCCCTCACATGTGCCTCATGCTGTGCAGGGTCCTCCAAAAAGATGATAATATTATCCAAGTACAGAACCACATAGACATTGACCAGGTTGTGAAACAACTCATTCACCATATGCTAAAAAGCTGTCGGAGTGTTCCACAACCCAAACTGCATCATTAAGAACTCAAATTGCTTATATTGTATTCAAAAGGATGTCTTCTACTTATTGCCTTCATGAATCCTCACATTGTAGTACTCCCACCACATGTCCACCATAGTAAACACCTTTGCCACCTTCAGTCTATCTAGGAGTTCATTTGTCAGTAGGATTGGATATGTGTCTGGCTTAGTGACCACATTCAGAGCTCAAAAGTCCACCACAAGATGCAATGACCCATTCTTCTTCTTCATAAAGAAGACTGGTGCTCCACAAGACACACTAGAAGGACAGATATATCCCTTCTCCAAGTTCTGCAATGCATGCAGTTCTGAAGATGCTAGTTGGTATAGCCTTTCTGGCAGGGGCAATGCTGCCCCCTCTACCAGGTTGATCCCAAGGTCATACTTCCAATGCTCAGGCAGTCGCTCTGACCTCCACTTGTCAAATATCCAGATATTTATGAAATTTGCCTGGCACCATCTTTTCCACCATTTTGGCCTCTTCCATTTTTTGCTGAACTGCTTCTTCCAATCTTTGCAACACACTCCGCCCTGCCCCTGCCTGCCTTTGTCCAGCACTAACTGAGGCTCATCCACACATCTCACTGACTCCATGTCCCACTTTTGCTCCAGAAAAGCCTGTCCCTCTGTTCCCATGCTCATCTGTGGCAACTTCTCTGCCCTTGCAATTGTAAGGGCGACCTTTGGAAGCTATGGCTTAGTCACACAGCTGGCAAAGGGAGATCCAAAGTGTATTAGTGTATGTATAAGTAATAGAA
>JAGGAT010001179.1:0-10779 GCA_017657195.1 Termitomyces sp. T70a | reverse complement strand
CTTACACAGGAGGATGAACCCTTTACTTGGGGAGAAGCACAAAAATCTGCCATGGCAAAGATGAAGGAATTGCTGGCAGAAAGTGCTCCTCTAAAACCCATTGACTATGAGTCAGGAGGGGCAGTAGTTCTATCTGTGGATACTTCTTGGATGGCAGTAGGCTTTGGAATTTTCCAAGAAAATCCAGACAATCCTAAACTACGCACTTGTACTAAGTTAGGATCTATCACTCTGAATGAGAGGGAAGCTAGGTTCTCTCAACCAAAGAGAGAGCTGTTTGGCTTAATGAGAAGCATACAAGCCAACAAATATTGGTTGGTTGGCTGTAGGAAGTTGATAGTAGAGACAGATGCCAAGTATCTGAAAGGAATGCTAGGCAATCCAGGAGTAGGTCCCAATGCCACTATCATGAGGTGGATTGAGAACATCCTACTCTACCACTTTACCTTGAGGCATGTGCCAGGCAAGACCTTCAGTGTAGATGGTCTTTCCAGGTGCCCCAAGTATCCAGGAAATGAGGAGTATCCACCAGTTGATCCAGAGCTAATGGATGAACCCAAGGCTATGTTGTTTGAATACCCAGACAAGGACAACCAGGTGCCAGGATGGGAGGACTGGGAACCTTTGGAGCTTGAAGAGTTTGCAGATCAAATTGATACTAGAGGAGGCTATCTACACCTAGTAGCTACTGAGGTATTGGATTTTGAACAAGAACTTAGTAAGGCAAGGTCCCAAGAACAGGAACTTAGGAAGGCAGTCTTGAGTCAAACACAAGGAACACCAATGGATCCAGTAGCAGTACTAGCTATGACCATGCCTTTGTTACCAGTAGATGACCAAGAGGAGAAGGTAGAAGACACACAGGCTTATCTAGAACACCGGAAGGGTAGTGAGGGTGAAGAATGGGACAGCCTGTTACCAAATGTTCAAAGTTGGTTACAAGACCCAGGCACAGAACCCAAGAGTCTACAAAACTGGGATCTAGAAAAGTTCAAGAAGTTTGCCAGACAATTCTTCTTTGACAGAAAGGGGAGGTTGTATAAGTGCAATCATGATGAGAGACACAAACTAGTAGTCTCTACTGACAGACAAATGTTTATGCTCAAATCAGCTCATGATGCCTTAGGACATAGGGGAGCCTATGCCACCAAAATGTTGATACAAGAACGTTTCTGGTGGCCAGGCATTGAAGGAGATGTACAGTGGTATGTTGGGACTTGCCACAACTGTCAAATAAGGCAGAAGACAGTGGTCAAAAGAGAGCCAACAGTAACCTATACTCCCTCCATCTTTCAAACAATTCACATTGATACCATGCATATGACACCAGCCTCCAATGGCTGCAAATACATAGTTCATGGAAGATGTGCTTTGTCTTCTTGGATGGAAGGTAGACCTTTGCGCAAAGAGAATCACAAAACCATTGGACAATGGTTGTTTGAAGATGTAATTTGTCACTGGGGTTGCATTGCAGAGATTATCACAGATAATGCAGGACAGTTCAAACAGGTCACAGCCTGGCTTGAAAAGAAGTATGGTATTAGAGGTATTACCATCTCGCCATACAACTCACCAGCCAATGGCAGGATTGAATGTCCTCATTGGAATGTAAGACAAGCTTTGTTCAAAGCTTGTGAAGATCGCACCAAATGGTTTTGGTTCTTCTATCATGTAATGTAGAGTGATCGCATAACCATAAGGCAAAGATTTGGGTGTTCACCATACTTCATGGTCACTGGTGCTCATCCAACTCTACCATTAGGTCTGGCAGAGGCAACCTGGTTAGTAGAGCTACCAGAAGGACCTCTAACAACAGAGGAACTGATTGGGTATCGTGCCAGAGCATTAGCCAAACACCATCAGCATGTGGAAGAAATGAGAGAGTGTGTTGGAAAGGACAAGCTCCAATGGGCCTTGAAGTTTGCTGAAGAGCATAAGAGCTCAATAAAAGACTTCAATTTCAAACCATTGGACCTAGTCCTAGTCAAAAACATGATTACTGAAAGCTCATTCAGTGCCAAGATGTTACCCCAGTTTCATGGGCCTATGGTAGTGGTTGCCAAGACTCATGGGGGCAACTATATTATAGCAGAGCTAGATGGGTCAGTCTGGCAAGCACGAGTAGCTGCTTTTTGAGTTGTCCCTTATAGAGCCTGCAAAAAGCTGACTTTGCCACAAGGCTTGGAACAGTGGGTAGATATTACCCCTGCTAAGCTAAAAGAGCTAAGGGAAGAAATGCGCAAGCCTACAGAGGACATTGTAAAGGACATCTCCTTTGGATCAGTCAAGCTCCATGAGCCAACTGATCAAGAGTTAGGTCTACCAACAGAAGCATAGAATTATTCAGGACCTCAGTTCTGCAAGTAGACTAATCTCTGTTGAGAATACAAAAGCACAGTGCTAACTATAAGTATCCAATACTTTACGGTTACAGACAAGAGGAGATCAGGAATTACAATTCAGAGAAGAGCATAAGAGAATGGGCATTCGAACTCTGCAAACAACGCTAACACACAATGCCAATGTACAGTTTTTGAACTAAGTCCACAAAGAGACTGATGTAAGTGAGCTGTACATTAAGCTAAAGTGCGGAGGTTGGGAGTTCGAACCTGGAAGAAGGCACCAACATGCAACACCAATGCACAGTTTTGGAATAAGTCCGTAAACAGACCGGACATCCAGATAAAGTGGGGAGGCTGAGAGTTCAAACCTTGCAAGAGGCAGAA
Organism: Termitomyces sp. T70a; assembly: GCA_017657195.1. NCBI lineage: Eukaryota > Fungi > Basidiomycota > Agaricomycetes > Agaricales > Lyophyllaceae > Termitomyces > Termitomyces sp. T70a. The sequence goes on along the minus strand of JAGGAT010001179.1, from coordinate 8,053 downwards.
AACTCCAAAAATTGACGGAACCCATTAAAAGTATATTTTACCTTACAAAAATAAACTTAAAAGTGGTCAAAGTCAGGGGAAATGGTGTTATATTTGGGGGCTAGGACTTAACAAGCAGAAGGATTTTATTACTACTAAGAAGTAGGCTACGTTAGGCAAAGACAAAGTCGATGTTTACAATGTGGGAGCTGTCTGTATGTCCACGGCATCTTTGGAGTCTTCTGCAGGAGGTTCAGGAAAGTCAATGTCAGAATCCTCCTCAGGAACCTAAAATAATAAGATGAGAAAAGGACGGGAATCGAGATAATTAAAGACACACCTCAGCGGAAACTTGCAGTGCATGCAGAAGAGAACCAGCCTGATCAATCTCAGAGGCACCCAAAGCTTTAGTAAGCTGGGTGAGGTGGTTTGAAAGCAGGTGAAAAGTCTGTAACAAAATATTGAGGTGATAAAACTGTTGTTGAACTGCGAGTTCGACAGCCTTGCGATGCTTCTCTAAATTGGCACGTGCAGTAGAAGCGTTGTCAAAAAGCTGGACGGTTTCAAGGATGCTGTCAACCTGGTTAAGCAGGGACAGCATTGCATCGCTGCTGGGTTTATGCACGGCTGTAAAATAAAATAAAGTTAGTTAAAAGGCAACGAGAGAAGATAGTGAAACACACCAGCAGAGGGATTGATCTTGAGTTTTTTTGGGCGAGGCTTGCCAGCGGGTTCAGCCTGTTGTGACGACGAGACTGCCAGCGTCAGCAAGTCCAGATGCTCCAAAAGTACAGAAAAATGATGAGCTAAACTCACATTAGCTTTTTGTTTGGCTGGCTTAGCAGGAGACAGACCTGCCATGTCGACATTGGTGTCTTCACGTTGACAGTGCTGGCACTGAAAGAAAAGGGAGCATTAGCGGAAGCCAGAGCTGCAAATAGAAATAAAAAGGGCTTACCTCCTCTAATTTGCATTGGCGCTGAACCTCCTGACGATTCGCCTCGATCTGCAGGACAGCATTGGCAAACAAAAGAAAAGACTTGACATCTGGAGTGTCATCAGCAACGCAATGGTCAATAACTGGGAGTGTGGTGGAAAGGGCCTTGATAAGGACCTTTTGCTCGGCAATGCGTGAAAAGTCAGCCTGGTCAGAGAAACGCTAAAAGGGAAGAAAAGAAGAATTAAAGTACAAAATAAAAGGTTTTTGGGTACACACCAGTTGCATAGTACTGAGGTAGCGTGCATGGTCACCGCCAGAGCCAGGGAACGTGCGTGCAAATGCACAAATACTGGTAATGGCCAAAGCAAAGAGTGGATACCCAATGACACCAATAATGGTGTTGTTGGCATTGCGCTTGACAGAGCATTTGAGATTGGCGAAGGGATCAGGAGTGGGAGAACGGCAGGGCAGTGATGCGCCCAAAATTTAGCTAAATGCTTTCCTAGTAAGCTGCACTTAGCCTTGTTTTGCGTTGGGCTCGCAAAGGGTTGAGGGAGTCCTGGGCAGGTCCCAATTACTTGGTCCTAGAGTGTGATGTAAAGTGGAGAGGATGTTGCTGTCAATTGACGGCAGGCAGTAGGAGTTTGGGAAGGACAGTAGACGACACGTAATAAGCTTATGAAGCTTCAAATCTTTACTGTTGGCGCTAAGAGGCGGCAAGCATTGGCGCCAGCAACAAAGGTGTACTTGTATAGTACCGTTCAAGACGTGGAACAAAGGCCACACTGAGAACCTTTTTTCGGAGATGGTGTAGGGCAGAGTCGCTAATTGCTTAGTGCCTCGAGTGAGCTCTTAGAGATCTGGACTTGAGTGTGAAGGTGCTGGGTGCAATTCTGTTGTTCTCTACTGACAAATGGTAAGGTATTTATAGTAAGTGACGGTGGCGACTTAGTGAAGGGTCAGCAACGACTCTAATAGTTGCTGCTTAATGAAATGTAAGTGAAGGTCCGATAATAATACTATAAGGAAGGTAAATGATATTCAGGGAGTGTTATGCAGGCGGTTAGCATGAGCGTGCTGCCACATAACATGCAGGGCGTCAATCAAAGTCCTGACAAGGGTGGGCACTAAATTGTAATGTGGCGTGTGGGGGCGGTGCTTGAAAGTGCCAGCTGTTGATCAGCTGTCATCATTGAGTCAAATATGGACATATTCTGACTCGAAGAGGAAAGCCCAGCTGGCGGAGTGTGGAAACTGTATGCGGGGGTGATGGTGTGGTTTTCATTAATCATCCCTGAGGGGGTGTGATGCATCACGTGACCAGGACGCGTTGAGTTTGGAGGTAGTGGGATGCTCCTTGTGAAGAGGAGAGCCTGTGAGCTGGTGATGTCCGCGACTTCCCGTGGAGCAGGTGGCAAGGCTAACTGTCATGTGAGTAGTTCTACCGTTGCCTGTAGATGTTGTAGTTGGCTGCGAGGATGCGTCGATGCTGTGTGGGGGACTTGTTCATAGGGAGCTGCTGGGGTCTTGCCGCCTTGGGTCAGTGCTGGTGCGTTAAAGGCTTAAAATGTGTTGGGCCAAACCAGGGGCTCATCAGCAGCGTTGCGGTTGCAATGTGAGGATGCAACTTGGGGAAAGCTTTGGAACAAGGAGCTGTGGGACGCATGGAAAGAAGAATGAGGTGAAAGGTAAGGAGCGCACCTGTTTAAATGAGCAGGAGGAACAAAGAGATGAAGGACCCTTAGAACAAAAATGGAAAATTTTGAGTTCTAAGAGCAATGGAAGCGAGCAAAAACAAACCAGGAGCCTTGAGGAACGATCCAGAGGCAGACTGAGGGCAGTCAGCAATTGGTGGCGGGGAGGTGATATGGAGCGAAGCTCGCTCCCAACCAAACTGAGCAAAATGATAATGATTGATTATGTCTAAATATATTGTACATGCATAAACATGCTGAAAACTGTAGGCAGGCATGAATGATAAGAAAAAGCTGAAAACTGTAAGCTGGACATACCTCAGTACTGTAACCAAAAGTCACAATTGTGGGTGCCCAATACCAGTTGATGGATCATGGGAAACAAGGGTCTGGACAGGGTTAACCAACGAAGCGGTGATGCTGACCCAGGATCACTTGATCATGATCAAAGATCATTGATTGCAGATCATGACCTGGGACAATGCATCAAAACCACCATCAAAACCCATCAGACAACCGCTACCTCTATCACAAAGCTCTATGTACAAGCTCCCCTCCCTTCTTCCCTCAAATTTGGGCCCTAGCGCGACCCAAAACGGAGACAGAGGGATGCAAAGAGAAGATGGAAAAGAGGACGAAGGATTAAGGAAAAGGAAAACAAGGCAGGAATGAGCGGATTGAGCGGAAACTAATGCGGAACGAGATGAAACCATAAACAAAGCATGGTTTCACTGGGCACGATTAGTTATGGCATGAACAAGTTGAAACACACAAACACAACAATGGTCCGTGCGTGGAGACAAGGGTATAAAAGGAAGGAAACTTGGGGAGGGCCGGGCAAGCAAGCTGATTGCCACGGCACGGTATCCCCTGTGAGCAGATCACTTAGGTGTAGGAGCTCTAGCTAGACTTCAGGGTTAATAGTATTTATACTTTTTGCACCCATTTGAGTGAGCAAGACGCAAACTTGAATAAAAACAATTAAAATAAAAACTATTCATTGCATTTTGAAGTGTGAGATTTAGTGTAACTAAAGTCCCATGAAACTAGTGAATAGGAGCTTTGGTACAACTACAGTCAAACCTCAGTGTAACTAGGTTGACTTGTGACTAACAGAGACTCCATTTTGCATCAACATTGGCGACCGTTTCCTCAGGACACCCTCTGTTGGAAGCCTCAGTTTCACTTGGCTCTACCGTAGTGGGTGCCAAAGTCGACTTGTGAGAATGTCTTTTTTTTCTTTTCATTGTCTGATGAGATTGAATTGCTCTGTTCAGGACTCCGCCGTCTTTTACACTTCCTGCACTGTCTTCTGTGATTCTTGCCAAATTGTGAGAATGACTGTTTTTTCTTTTCCATTGTTTGACGAGATTGATTGCTGTTCAGGGATAGTTCTACGCCTCCTGTGCCAGCGCTCTCTCCTCCCTGTACCAATGATTCAGACCGTGTTTTCCTCATCACATGCTCAAATGATAAAAAAATACGGGTCACCCAACAGGATGCGGCCATGTATGCTCAACGTATGTGTCATTTGTATTTCAGGGTAGACGGCCCAGCAACTTACAAGTATGTCAGGAAAAAAACCAAGGCATAGCTTGTTCAGGGGATGTAGTGTAGATTGGTTTAGTCAGAACCACAATGTATCAGTCCTCTTAGGGTTGCCTTGTTTTTCTATTACTATACTACAAACCAGCACTCCCTACTTGACCTCTTATGTGCTAGAACTTAATTAGTATTGCTAATACAAAATCCCTGTGTACAAATTTCACATCCCTCAGACCCTTTGACCATGCATTCAAAGGCCAGCCAGATTTCGAACAATGTCCCTCATATACTGGATGCCATGCATGTGGTGACAGCATGGAACAGTAAATACAATAGTTTCATAGCCACCAGAGCAATAGGAAGAAATTTTGCAACAAACAATCGCATTGGGCCAGAGACAAGAAGGAAATTTTATTTAAATAACCTAAAAAACTGCCATTTTTGAACAGGCTTTTTGTAACATAGAACACATGGGATTTCATGTTTAAATGAAATAACTGGATTATTATGGAAGTAAGTGGCACCACATGTTGGTCTGGTATGATACTGGTATGAAGTCAAAGTACCATGAATGTCACACAAAGGCTGGAGTCTTGTTATGAACCGGATTATGTCCTGGATTGCAAAAAGCTGTCTACTTCGAGTCCTTTAAGGGTTTCCTTTGCACACTCTGCCGAAGAAGCCAAGAAGTGCCAAGGGATAACGGACACCCAATTACAATTAGCAATGTCCCCCTCTGAGCAATATCTGCAGGACAGTTTGCACAGCTACCTGAAGTGGTTGCTCCAGGCTTCCCAATATGGAAGTTCAGCAGCGCAGAAAGTGATATCATGATAACTATTTGATTTTCATTGCATGTCTGTCTGGACACAGAGTTACCGCCGTCCAAAGCCTCGTCCCCAAGCACCAACACGACCTCGTGCGTGTGATTTGCAAGCTTGAGCCACTCTGGCAACCTGTGCAGCTGACAGTCGGTGGCATTGCTGCAGACCTCCACGCAGTCGTGATTGAAATCAGCCCATGCCAGAGGTTGCAAGACTACTTTGCCTCCAATCTCCAGACTGCCCTCGACTCAGGCACCGCCCCAGGAAGCCTGAACACCAAGAAGGCCTCATTTGTCCCTTCGCCACTCTATGATTCCTGGCCCCAAACCCATGCTGGCCCATCACCCCACTCGCCCATATACACCACTCCCGCTGGCCCCTGAGCCTGTCCCTCCTTGGCCCAACCATGCGGGCCATTGAGCTCCGTGCTGCCATCAAGGATGGATTGGGTGAGAAGGATTAGGAGAGGGGAGGACGGTGGCATTTGAGAATAGGGTTAATGCATTGAGTCTTGGGATGATGAAGTTAAGGGTGTTTAGTGATACGGAGCCTCGATCGAGGCTGAGGCAAAAGCATGATAATTTGGGTCCTAATAAGATACATGTAGTATAAATGCTGAAAACTTGTAAGCATGCATGTAGAGAAAAAAGCCAAAAATGGTAGGCTGGACTTGCCTCAGTACCGTACCCCAACAACAACACCCAAAAGCCATGCCAGCAAAGCCCGCAGGAAGCAAAGAGAAGCATTTCATCGGTATCAGCCGATGATGCTGTGGAATTGATATGAGATCATTTGATTGGTGATTGAGTGATCATGATCCGAGATTGTTGATTGCAGATTTTGATCCAGAACTATTGATCACGGATCATTGATCTGGATCAAACAATCAAACTTTTGTCAACTCAGCACCCATTCCTGCCAAAACAAAGCACTCTGCACACGCTCTCCTCTCACCCTCAATGACTAAACCTCTGGCAAGGCAAATGGTCATAACAAAGGCAAAACAAAGAAGAAGAACAAGGGGGTAGAAGTGGAGATAGGGCCAGAAGAGGGAAAAAATGACGAAGAAGAATTAAAACATTCAAAACGCGGAACCAGGTGAGACCCATGAACAAAGCACGGCTCACCACCTGCAACTATACAAAATATGGATGGCGGAATCACGCAACCAGAACAATGGTCCATGCGTGATGGAATGGGTATAAAAAGAGAGGTTTTTGGGGACACCAGGCAAGGAATCTGATTGCCACGGCATGGTGTCCCCAGTGAGCGGACTACTTAGGCTTAGGAGCTCTAGACTACTTTGGGTATTTGGTTTTAATAGACCTTTTGCACCCAATTTTGAGTGAACCTGGTTTGCTCTTAATTTAAAACAATAAAACTATATTGTGCTACATTTTAGAGTGCGCAATAAGTGCTACTAAAGCTCCACAAGCTTGTGAAGTAGTATAGCAATAATAAAATTTACTTTTGGTTAGTATTACAAAGTCAATTACCTACAGCTAACACTACATTTCGCATTATCAGGGAACGTCAGGGTGAGGTATTCAAGGTTCTGGTGCACATAGTGTTGACTAATTTTTATTATATTTTTTTTTTATCTTTTCTGACATTTCTACTTGTATCTATTGGATCTGTGTACAATGTTACGTACAATAATGCACAAGTATATCTTACTTCATAGCCACTTTGAAATTAAATTCTCAATGATTTTCTTTATAATAAAGAATATTTTTTCTTTCAACTATTCCTGAGATACAGATAGATAAAACTAATCATGTTTTGAGAATTTTCCTCAAGAAAAAATGATGTTACATTTTTGTGTTTCTTTGTAAAAACTTATTGTATTACTTCCAAGTTGTAGATCAGAAAAGACTTAAGTCCTCAGACGTTATGACACAATGTGTAACACGACTGTATTACCTGTAAATCAGAAAAGACTTAAGTCTGCAGAAGATATGTAAGTAAATCTAAGTCTGTACGTAAATGGTAAGTAAACATACCCTCAGGTGTTACAACACAACATGTAACACGACTGAGAGATGTTGTGTTGATTTTAGCTTATATAGTCCAAAAACAAAATAAAGTTTCAGAAATAAAGAATAACAAATACAAAAGTGGTGTGAGCAGTAGTAGTGCATTACACAATTGCTGTAGTCTAGGGTCATAGTTCAACACAAGTGTTTCTGAGGGAAAATTCTTTGTTTATCTCACAAAAAGACATAAAACAAAAAGTTTTCCCTGAGAAACACTTGAAAGAAGTACAATAATGTAAACATCATTTTCTTTTGGAGAAAAAGACTCAAAACATGATTATTTTTATCTATCTGTATTTCAGGAATAATTGAAAAATAAAAACTTCTTTTATCTCAAAGGAAATTATTGAGAATCTGTCAGGGGACTACTATTTCACCACTACTTTTTCACTCTTCAGCTCTGTTCTCTACTCTGTGAACACTTCTCAACCACTCTCAACTCTCCAGACCTCTGCCTACTTGGTTTGAAGGACAGCACATGCCACACTTCTGGAATTTCCTCAGTCTGAGGCCAAACTCTCTCAACCATCAACTTGAGCTGAGTTTCAAAAGAGGGAGTATTTCTGACCAACCTGCCATCATTTACTCCCTCTTTTCAAACCTCAGCTGCACATGTAACCTCAGCATGTGACCTAGACCTGGAATCCAGACATGTGACCTCAAGCAGGTGATTTGGACATGTGATTCTTACATGTGACTCATATATGATGTGATTTACTTTTATTTTCTGACACTGCTGGCACCAGAACCTGTTTTCATCAGAAAAAGTGGCAAAGAAGTGTGTTAGGCCATTTTCAATATACATATTTCTCTGGGAAAAAGGTTTGAGACAATGGAAAATGCCGTAAGGCAAAAAGCTGCCAAAGAAATGGCATGACACACTTCTTTGTCACTTTTTCTGATGGAAACAGGTTCTGGTGCCAGCAGTGTGAGCACCTGGCAAGATGAATCCTTAGACTTGTTCTCTTTGGATCTCCCTTTGCCAGGTGTGTAGTTGTTATTACTTACTTCTATTACTTATACATACACTAATAC
>JAGGAT010001178.1:0-10783 GCA_017657195.1 Termitomyces sp. T70a | reverse complement strand
TTTACGTAATCTACCGATGCGCGTCACGGACGCGCGTTACGATCTATATAAGGCAAGAGAGCGCGCTACAGCGCGCTCGGACTAAGTATAGGTAACTTGCTGGTTACATCAACATACATGCATTTTTTCTCCCCATGGATCTACATTTTCAGAAAGTTATTTATTGAGCAGCAATATGTTTGTCATCCTTACCACCCACACATCCTCTCTGCACAGTCATATGTAGGCAGGCTAAGAGATATGTGGTGAAACACAGAGCTCCTCTTCACTCTTCACCAAGTCTTCCACACCACTGGGGTGGACCTGACAACCATAGAAACAATACAACCTGTATGACAATGCCCCAGCTACAGACCATCAATGATGATCCACATCAAAGGAGATAAGGAGAAGGCACTGACAGTGGCATGGACAGTGACAACCTTTTGACACTATGTTTACTGTGATAGTTTGGGCTTTGAAGGAGGAGTGGGAGCAGTATTGTACCTAGGTGGACAGGAGAGTAAGCACCTGCAATACCACCTGGATCAATCAACAGACCATATGGTGTATGAGGTGGAAATGGTAGGTGCATCCCTGGGTATTCATCTTCCAACCAATCTTGGCAGAGACATACTACTGAGAATAGTAGTGGGAAGTAATAGCCAGGCCATGCTGAAGGTGCTCACCAATCAGAGGCCCCACCTGGGGCACTACCTCCTCAATAGAGTACATGACAGTGCTGAGCACCTGCACATCAAGGTTGATCACTGGAAGTGAGCCCCAGAGCACATGTAAGCTCTAAAGAATGGCAGGAAATGGAACAACAGAACATGAGGGGTGGTCATGCTTGAATTGCACTGGATGCTGGGGCATGTTGACTTTGAGCTGAATGAGCAAGCAGATGAACTGGCCAAGGAGGCTGCACAGAGTAAGACAAGCAAGAAAGGGTATTTACTAGTATACCTGAGGAGAAAGCCCCTACCGATCAGCATGGCAGCCAGCCAACAAGAACACACACAATGACTCAGGCAGGAGTGGATGAAACAGTGGATGAAGTCACCAAGATTCAACCATGTCAACTCTGTTGACAAGTCCCTTCCCTCAAAGAAATACCTACAACTGATCAGCAGGCTTGACCAGCCACAGGTGGCCCTACTACACACAGTCCACATACCACTCAAACACTATTTCTTCTGCATTAGATGCTCCAAAACACCAGTGTGTACACACTGCAGCAGTCTCACTGTTGAATTGGTGCAACACTATCTATTTGTATGCTCAAGATACCAAAACAAGCAACACATATGAGTTGCCATCATGCATTCTGTCCTCTAATAATGCTCTGAAACACTTTTTTAGGTTCATATTCACCACCAATCAATTTGACCATTTGCGCCAAGCACAATGGGACCCATAGAACTGAGCACCATGAAACATCAAGAATTCTGAGGGCATACTAATAATGATATTCTAATTTTCTTACTAATGTTGTAATATCAGCACCAGGATGCAGCTAACCAAATCTCTTCCTACAGGTTGGGCTCACAGCTGAAATGCTCGAGTCCCTAGCTGCGCGCATTATGTGTGTGCAGCATAAGTAGCAGCAGAAACACTGTGCATTGAGTCAAACTACAGGTGTACTAAGGGAGTGGGTCTAAAACAGTGAGGAAAAACTGACTCACTCATTCTTCATGTATATGGGGGGTGTAGTATTCTCCAGCTCTTGTAGACACTAGATAGACAGGCTGAAGTAATGTGCAACATGGCCTTAGGCCCAGCACAATAAGAAAAAAAAGAGTGAACAAATAAATAAAATGCATGGGCCAAGGTTGGATCATGACAGTAAAATAGTAGAAGGGTAAAGCACATTTTTGTTGCTATTGGAGACATGGTCACAGAATCAGGCCATGAGTCGAGAAGTCAGTTGACCTTTGCCTAGTCAGGACATTTAATGGGAAATCAAGTTGAGTTGCTAGGAGCGGAGTCTGTCAGAGAGTCAGGGGCAGAGACAAAAGAGGTGGAACTGGGCCAGGGGGGATGGAGAGACATAGAGAGATGTGGAGAGACGTAGAGGGATGTGGAGGGACTGGGAGAGAGGTTGTGGGGGTATGGAGAGAGAGTTGGTGTGCATGCACAGGTCAGGTGGGGCAGAAGGTTCAAATGTACTATGGTCAGAAACTAGTGCTTATGGCTGAGCCATCAGGCAGATTGTTAACAGGTATTGATGCAAATTGTGGAGTTTACTATTACTCAGAGTGGACCCAAATGGAATTGGGATGCAAACTCAGTCAATGTAACTCTATTCACTAGTATGGAGGGCCAGGTCACACAATGACGCACACTTTTTGTACAGCAAATAATATAATTTTATTGGTTTTATTCAATGTGAGCTTTAAGTCACTCAAATAGGGTGCAGAATGGTGTATTATTCCAAAAACCCAAAGTCACTAACAAGCTCCTAAGCCTAAGATGTCCTCTCCCTGGGGACTCCAAGCCATGGCAAGTGGGTGCTTGCCTGACTCCCCCGTATGCTTCTCCCTTTTATATCCGCTCCATTGCACACAGACCATCCTGTTTCACGTGTTTTAAGTCGCTGTATTGTTGTATTTGCATATCTAGTGGTCCGGCACAGGATGGTACCAGGTCTGGACCTCGGTTGCTATATTGCCGTGGCTAAAGGTAGGCCCATCCTTTTCTTCAGCCGATTTGTCCCATTTACTCTTGCTCTCCTTTTCTCGGCTTCCCATCAGATTTTTCGGGCTTCCTCCCGCATTGTTTCGTGCTTAATACAAGCCTGGTTGAGGCACTGAGGATGAATTTGCGAGTTTGTCAACGATGCAGGGAGGTTACCAGTCCGATGATAGTGACGTCAGGGCGTGATCTCAGGGTTGTTCGCTTCTTTTGTGCACTGCCACTAACTCGGCACTTGCCGTTCGATCAAACTTTGATCGTGGCCTTCCCACCACGCTCTTACTGCTCCGTTGGGTCGTCGCTACGTGGGTTGGGGTGGGCTTTTATTGGTGAGTCGTCCCGTGTCTACTGTTTTCGACATGATGCCTACAGGTCTCGGCATTTCTTAGGGTATATTGGGAACTCTTTTTAGTTTTTATTGTCTGCCTCACATGAGGCAGACGTATCAGTATCGGCAACGTTGTTCGCTGATATATCTCTGACGCCGTGGTCAGATATTCGTCGGAGATAACGTTGCGCGCTGATGCTTGCACCCTCCCCCTCCAAAATGCATCGGAAAACTTCAGAAAAAATATATTATGATACCTTTTCATGTTATAGACATATAACCATTGCTGAAGGGCTATAATGCTGGTACAATGGAGGAAATATCTGTATTACATGTAGTAAAGGACAAATACATTGTATGCGTGAAGGCGTGCGAGAAGAAAAAAAAAATCAGCAGTTGAATATCCAAAAAATGATAAATAATGTGTCTTGAGAGGAACCCAAGATCTCATCGCAGTGGGGGAACGGTGGGTTCTTGGCAATGTCGACTATGCAGTGAAAAGGCGAACCGTGTTGTGTCAAGAGGTGTCAAGAGGTGTCTATAGTTCGAGACGAAAGACGAGTTGAATGAAAAAACTGATGTGGCAAATGTAACTGTGTACATGCAGCAGGAGCCTGTGCTGCTTTGATAGCTTCGTCGAAAGCCCGCAATTTGACAGCGAGCCACAAAATGCATCCGACATCTAGAACTGACGTTGCAGTAATGACGATACGGAGAGACATGATCCTCGTAGAAGAGAATCCTTCAACTGAGGAAATGGTGGGATATAGCCCGTCACCCCAGACGGACAAAAACACAGCCACGACCATGAATATGGCTCCCCTGCAAAGTGTTGGTAAAGAAAAATAGTGGACGGAACAGCGACTTACCAGGAGAGTGCGATAGCAGGGAGTGCGAGGATGGTCCATGGCATATACCAACACGATTGGTGGTGGCGTTCAACGTTCTATTCGCAAAAGAAATTTTAGTAAAGGCTGATAATCAAATAAAGAAATAGACGAAACCTGGCACCATATTATAGCAAAGTTCCTGCTGCGGAAGCGTTTCTTGCTGAAGTGGTACAGCAATATACCAGCAGAGGACAGAGCAGCCACAAGGTGGAGGAGAGACATAAAGACGAAAAAACGCGCGAGAGGATCCCCACTGGTTCCAGGTATCTGCAGAAGCGCTGAAAATCCCCTGTGAAGGATCAGAGAAGATTAGTCCAATCGCTTGAACAAAGTAACGTTTACGGACGACCTACGTAAGGATTGTAAAACATACATTCTTAATGGTACTCCAGAGATGGCACAAATCACAGACACAGGTCGTCCAACGTGACTCTACAGAGATGCTCCTTTGGATGGCTTGGGAGGTGTGCGGAGACGAGATTACCGATGGTTCATCGTTGCCTTGAGCGCGTCGCCACCGCGCATGATAAGTAAGCGAGGGACGAGGGATAGGAGATATAGATTCCTCGTCCCTGCCCTCGCCTTCGACTAAATAAGTGGGCGAACAGTCGAGAAGCTCGTTCTGAGCTTGCGATGCGAAGTAGACTGGGATATAGAGTAAAATAACAATGCAGAGTAGATTCCGCACGAGAGCACGGAGTTTCATTGGCGGAGGACGTCTGGCAGTCTGCAATTACTTGCATCCTTAATAAATACAGGTTGGCGTCTAAGAATTCTTGGATCTGCTGTTGTGGGATCGGGCACAGACGACACTGGTTTACTTTGTGCCTGAAATCGGAGTAATTGGAAATCTCCGACCACGATCGAAGCTTGAGAACCTTACCGGATAACCCGACATTGACGCTTTAAGGGAATCAAAACGTCCAAAAAGTGTTTGACTTTTGAAGGGTTACAAACCGTACCCCACTTCTCTCTGTAGATAATTAGAGCCGCCTCTTAGGTCAGTAGTGTAGCTTGCCGGCGGTGAAATCGATTCATTCGAAGCATGCCCTGCTATGATCCCATAATAAAGGGGTGAGAATCCCATGCGACTATCTATCCCTAAATGCTGTGAGATCTGAAGGGACAAGTGACGTGGTTGAGAGATCGATCCTTGCTTACGTGAGCTTGCCTCTGCTTCCATATAAGTTGATTATTAGATAGAGACAGTGTGTTGGGGATTGGTCCTTTCCACGGCAGGAACGGACACTAATATGGCTTGTAATCCTGAGACCGCGATCGCCTTGAAAGTAGACATATTTATAGCTTATTTGCTTCCGTCCCTTATACAGTCAAAACGTCACGATTTCGGATATTCTTCTTCTTCTGTTCTCTTTCTCTCTTGTTTGTACGTACATACGGATTGCCTGTCTCACTCAAGGTAGCGAGGTTCTATTGTCTGTGTCTCTGATTCATAGTGAGGAGTACTCTCTCGTTCCTTTGGAAATACTGAAAAAGAAAGATGTTATTCCATTTCCAATGCACCAATTTCTGATGAGAAAAGTTTCAAGGAAAGGTAAGTGTCTCTTTCTATAGAAAAAAGGAATGGCCAGGGAACAGACAACAGGTCTCTTTTACCATTTCTTCACAAGAAACAGGTTCTGGCCCCAGCAGTGAGATAAGAGTTCCAGCAGAAGTCCGAAAAGCACAGGTGATAATGGCAGTCCCACTTGAACGAGTAGTCTCATATTAGCAGACAATTTTATTTTGGCACTTACTGATCTGATTACAGAAAGGTGCAAGCATCATCGGTGGAAGAGTACGATGGCAAAGTAATATTTCTGCTGCTTTGTTTCATTTTGCCATTCTGCAAGCACTGCAACCCTCTTGTGCTTTCTGCAAAGTTTGCACAAGAAACTGGAGATCAATAAGACTCAGAGATAAATGTGCAGACATGAGATCATTATGCAATCCATAGGATAATTGTGCAATCCTTAAGATCATTGTAAGATATTTCTCGATGAAGAATACTGTGACACAAGCATGTTAAATGGTCAAGTCACACAAAGAAAAGTTGGTAGAGTTCACTCAAAAGACTGTTGTAAGTGCTCAAATTTCTCTAGAGTAGTTCTAGTGTACATGGGCCCTTATATACTGGAACTATGGGTTAAGCAATAGCCAGAAAATAAGTCAATTGGTACAGAAATAGAACAAAAATTGTAAGTATGGTAATGAGGGAAGAGTAACCTAGAATACTTTTGAGGCATTAGCCCATGTCCGTTGGAGACCAGCATTGATGCCCAGTGAGAACTGGATATGGGCTGGTCGGGTCACATAAGGTATGATCGGTTTGAATATCAGATCCGTGAGACGCCTGAAATTTGCCGGTTTTCCAGATCTCACTATGGTTATCCCAGGGTATCTTATGGTGATTTCTGTTAGGTATCTGGGATTTTTCCGTATTTATCTGATCTTATCAGGCCTGGTATGAGTCCGATTCTCAATCACATTACAATTCTGTATCTGGTACAATCTGTAGGCTACTGGCGTTATCTGTTTCTATTCGTTTCGTCTGTATCCTGAAAATTGACTAAGTTAAAAACAAGAATAACAGCAAGGCGGCATACATGCAAAGTTGAGTGAGTTCTTGTCGGGCACATTTGATGAGGTTGGCGCAGCGTGGGTTGCGTGGATTCCCTTCTTCCGCGTCTTCATTTGTTCCTTCAAAAGTTGCTGGTAGTTCTGTATGCTAGGTGAGTCTCGTGTACACAGGAAAATTGATCAAACAAACTTCTCTTGTTGCCGAATCACAAGTTTTCCAAACAGTCGTGAACTCGCCTTCTGTGGCTTCAGGATGGGATGCGAGGTAGTCGATTGCATACAGATTACTGTGCAAAAAATTTTCAGTGTACATGTCAATTAAAATTTCGGTTCCCTACCGAGCCGAAATCACTCCATCCTTAGGCTTGAGCGGTTTCGAATTGATTTTCTTCGTGGTGGAAGTCTCAGCTGGGAGGTCAGCTTGAGGGATTGATATGGGCACTAGTGGGATAACAATATTTTTTCTGGAAGGTACACAGGTTAGTTGAGTGCTCGCTTGAGAGTATTGACTTACAAAGGCTTTAAGATGAGACGGGGCTTGGGACGTTGGAGACAAGGTGGACCTCCATTGGGATTTGGCATGGTTGAAGTGGACTCAGTTGGTGATGTGGGTGGCGGTAGGGGTGCTGATGTTGGCGGTGGCGGCGGCTGTGATGGCTGTGATGGCTGTGATGGCTGGGATTCACTCGGCACATGTGATGTGGGTGGGCTCAGCAGCGGGGTCTGAGAGGGGACTGGAGCCACAGGTAACGGCAGAACTTGTGTTGATGACGACGGGGCTTGAGAAGATGAAACGGGTGTCAGAACTGGTGAGGGCACCAAGGCTGGAACATGTGACAACGAAGGCGCTGGAGCATTTGTCGATGCTTCCAATGGAGGGACCGGGAGACCTGGATCTGGCCAGGTTGTTGTGGAATTCAAATAATCATAAAATCAAGTAGTCACGCACCTTTGGGCCCATCATTGTCAATCTCAAAGATCGGTACATTGCATGGAGGAGAGGACAAACGTTTCCGCTTCTTTTGCCTTATTGCATTGTCACGGCCTTCATATGATTGTTTCCCTATAAAGATAGTATCAATGTTAGCACAAAACAAAGAAAAAACATACCATTAGACTTTTCTTCTTCGAGTTCTGGATGATTCTGAGCCCAATCAGGATATTTTGTCGTTGCATAGCACTCTAACTTCCAATAATTATCGGCCAAGAGAAACTCAGGATGTCGAGTAAGCATCGTGTGGTAAAAAAAGTCCTTCGCTGTCTGACCCTTCCTTTTCCAGGATGACAGAGCCTCGCCATGCTGTAGTAGCTCGTTCCAACACATTTGCGTGGTGTCAGAGATTTCTTTCACATGTTGTTTTGAAATTGCATTGCCGTCGCTGTCCGTAATGAAGCTGAATCTATCTAGTTTATGTCCGCAGTTCTTCTCCTTCTCGACCCAAGCTCGCCACTGTGACTTGTCCCAAAATGGTACATCCGGATGATCATCTTGGTCCTTGTTTCGAGGGAGTTTGCCTAGCACTTGAAGACTTGGTGCTTCGGGTTTTGATGGAACGGGGTGGCTTAGGCATCGAGCGTGATCGTGATGAGGTGGCCAAGGTTGTGGACAGTTGTCAAAGGTGAGTTACTTCATCTCTAATTTGAAGTGTCAGTGAAGCTTATCACATAAGAAAAGGCTATATACACGTACTTTAGCATTTGTATCTCAGCTTTTTGCTGATTATATGCGCTAATAACATCTTGGTATGCATGATTTTTGGCGTTAGAAAGGTTGGAATGAGTAGCGTTTGCCAGAGTTACTGTATGAAAGGATTGTATATGCTATATGGAAGGAATTAATACCGAATCTATGATTAAAAAACAGCTTACTTGAAATGACTTGGAATCTGTGTTTGCAATCCTGGAAGTAGGCTACCAAGGAATGTCAGAATTTACTACAGGAGATTTCAGGAAAGAAGTGACTCACTTTGAAAGGTTGAAACTCAGTCGTGAATCTTGAATTTGGCTAGAAAGCGAGTTAACAAGCGTATACTTGTACTCATCTGGTGACCTACAGGGTATTGGAGGTGGTTAGAGTAACTTGGAAAGTCTGTTTGAGGAAAAGATGCAAGTGAGTGGGAAGAGAAATCAAAGGGTGGACTAGACATTGGAGGGATGGTGATGGGACGAAGACAAGGATGTGACTTGGGATTAATTGTATTTTGGAGTTGCAACATTGTGCAATATCTGGGTTTTGAGGAAACGCCAGAAAATTTGAGCATGTGAGTCACTTGCTTGTCATCTCAACGAGTCTCTTATTTATACTCTGGCTGTCAGCTTCCTTGAATACATTCCTGGCAGGTCTATAGGAAGTTGCCTTTTGAAGCATGGCAAGTTTTCAGAAGAGGTTACAAAGTCCTTTACGGGGCAAATCCTAGATGGTTTGGCGTATCTCCATTCCAGAGGCATCCTCCATCGGGTATGGACATATCCTTTTGATTCTAATATTCTCAATTTACGATTTGGCCATTCGCAGGATTTAAAGGCTGATAATATTCCTGTCAAAATGAGTGGGGTGTGTAAGATTTCAGATTTTGGTATATCCAAAAGGACAGACGACGCCAGTGGAGGGGCCTTTACGGCTATGAAGGGAACCATTTTCTGGATGGCTCCTGAGGTCATTAATACGCAGAAAAAAGGCTATAATTTCAAGGCCGACATATGGAGTGTAGGCTGTGTAGTACTTGAAATGTGGGCAGGCTCATGTCCTTGGATGGGTGATGAGGTAGTTGCTGTGATGTTCAAGGCACGCTTTCTGGCTTGAAATATTTTTTCAATCATGCTGATATCCAATCCAGTTATATCAGTCGAAGCAACCTCCTCCTGTCCCCCCTGAAGTTCACTTGTCAGAATTAGCTGATGATTTCCGACGGAGATGTTTTTCAATGTGAGTATACACTCTTCCGACAAGTGGATCCTGTCTAAATGGTGCGAAAATAGTGATTCCGACAAGCGGCCTTCAAAACCCACTTCTCCCGCCCCTTGGTATGCAGAATGCCTTCTTTCTGTCTCGAAATTCACCTCCGCAAAGTACAACTCTTACTCATTACCAATTGGGCGCGTATATATTGATGCATGGATTCTCAAGACTTTAGACCCTTACACAAAAGAGAACTACGCAATCCCCTCAACACGATGCACACGTCTCGTTGCAGTCGACTATGCCGGATCAATACCTGCAGCCGTGAATACCATCCGGATGGGTATGAGGTGGTTTTGAGGAGCCGGATGAGAAGCGGGGTGTATGTCCCATTGGGGGGTGGGGTCTCGTCCTTGAGCTCAAGCTTGGAGGCGGGTGGTTCATTGACTTTGGAAGACAGGGAGAGTGTGTTCCCGCTGGCGTATACAATTCATACAATGCCTTCTTCGCCACTACATTCGTCCAGGCTGAACAAGGGCAAGAGTCCGACGAGGCATCTGATTAGGCTGACGCTGCCGACAGCGCAATATCAGGTGTCGGCAGTGCAGGATCCATTGACGGGGGAGATGAGGGGCGCATCGCCATGTCCACCATGGTTGGTCGATATAAGGAGGTGCGGAGCGGTTGTGGAGGTTGAGGTGAGGCCCAGAGGGGAGGTAAGTGTGGGTGTTGGGGTGGGGACTGGGAGTGTGAGGGGTAAAGGAAAGGAGAAGGGGGAGATGGTGAGAGTTGATGGGAAGGAGGTGGCTGTAATTGGGGAGAAGGAGTCGTTGACTTGCCTTGGAAGGATGTAAATTTCCGTTTTGGAACGTGGAACTGAATTGTTGCTGAGACTTTGAGACTAGGCAGATGACCAGGAGGTGGCTGGACGCACGACGACAAGTGATTCTGCCGCCAATGCAGGTGTAATTGACAATATTCCAGATCTGGATGCGGACGATCATGGTCTCGCTGCTGGCATGGGTAATGAGCCTATCATCATTATCTTCTGCGGCGCCTTCCTCATTTTTTCATTGTCTTGCTTGTATCGTGCACCTTACTTATATTGATGAACAGATGACCGATAACTAGCGATAGAATGATTGATGTGCCGGGGGCTGCTGTTATCCGTAGTTCAGGATCTTCCGCCCTCATTGATTGATCAGGGGACATTTGAAAAGGTGTGTAGCTGTAGCAACCAACCTTCTGTCTGAGCTGTGGCGCTAATGTTGGCTTTTGGCATTGGCTCTAGATAAAAGATTCTTATTCAAGGAGCTGAGCTCAAGTCATTTGATATTGTAATAAATAATATATTCAGGAGATCACTCAGTCAATGTAAACTTTACATGGCATCATATGTATTGAGAGATTGAT
>JAGGAT010001177.1:0-10789 GCA_017657195.1 Termitomyces sp. T70a | reverse complement strand
GGTCTGAGGCCAAACTCTCTCAAGCGTCAACTTGAGCTGAGTTTGAAAAGAGGGAGTATTTCTGACCAACTTGCCATCATTTACTCCTTCTTTTCAAACTCAGCTGCACATGTGACCTCAGCATGTGACCTAGACCTGGAATCCAGACATGTGACTACAAGCAGGTGATCTGGACATGTGATCCTCACATGTGACTTGTATATCATGTGATTTACTTTTATTTTCTGAGCGCCTGGCAAGGTGAATCCTTAGACTTGTTCTCTTTGGATCTCCCTTTGCCAGGTGTGTAGTTGTTATTACTTACTTCTATTACTTATACATACACTAATACACTTGGATCTCCCTTTGCCAGCTGTGTGACTGAGCCATAGCTTCCAAAGGTCGCCCTTACAATTATTATCAGACCTTCACTTACATTTCATTAGCGGCAACTATTAGAGTTGTTGCCGACCCTTCACTAAGTCGCCGCCATCACTTACTATAAGTACCTTACCCTTTTGTCAGTAGAGAATCATCAAATTGCACCCAGCACCTTTACACCCAAGTCCAGATCTCTAAAGGCTCACTCCAGGTGCTAAGCAATTAGTGACCATGCCCTACTTCATCTCTGCCAAAGGTTCTTAGTGCGGCCTTTGTTCCATGTCTTAAACAGTACTATACAAGTACACCCTCATTGCTGGCACCAATAGTAAAGGATTAGAAGCTTTGTAAGCTTATTACATGTCGTCTACTGTTCTTCTCAAGACTCTTACCGCCTGCCATCAATTGACGGCAACATCCTCCCCGCTTTACATCACACTTTAGGATCAAGTAATTGGGACCTGCCTGGGACTCCCCCAACACTTTGTGAGCCAAACACAAAACAAGGCTAAGTGCAGTTTATTAAGAAAGCATTTAGCTAAATTTTGGGCACATCAATGCAACACCTTATTGAAAGCTTCTCATGGCATCATTTCCTACTTTGCAGGGAAAAGACTATGGTTCTCAGAATCAAGTCTCCTAATTCCATGGTTAGATATATTCAAAATAAACATTTAGGTTAGTTCACAACTTGCTTAGATATTTTGGCTTTGCTAGATGTTATAAGACTCTAAGAAAGGTTTATTACTGGCAAAAGATACAACAAGTCAACAAGCTATTCACCTTTCTAGCTTTGAATGGGCCACTTCCCTCATGTGGTGCCACCTTTAATTTCAGGAAATCCTATAGGCAAGAATAAAGAAAACCTTGCAAGAGAAGTCATTAAGCAATTGTGGATTGATACAGTTACTATCCAGGATAATCTAGAGCTGGCAAATATACAACCATAGAGCATCTAAACAATTATATCTGTTGTCAGCAAGCACATTCTAGTTTCAACAATGGATCAACAATGCTATTTTAGAAACAAGTTGCTGAGTTTTTGCCATGTTACAACAGAGTTTTTTTGCATCACAGTCATTTATAAAAAACCATGTAATGTCACAATATTCAATTCACAATCATCTGAGCAATTTATCTAGTATTATATGTCTAAGCTGCTACACTTCTGTGAGAACAATAATAGTCTTTTCCTGAGCAGAGAAGTGGTGGAACATGCTCCTATTTTTGCCATGTATATAGGTTGGGATGAATCTTTTGTCAACTGGATTGTAGACATGCAGTGATGTGTGAGAGGGTGGCAGTATTTTGTAAGGTATGGTTAGTTTTGGATCTAAACATGAAGGGTGGCTTTCAGGTAGGAAACTAAACAAGAACACAGCATTGGATATGTGATTGGCAAGGATGGGTTTTAAAAGTTAATATACCTTCTTTTTTGCCATGTTCCTGCTGCTGGTAGCTTTTTACACAGGATTTTAATGCACCCATGTGAGCAGTTTGTTTTCTTCTTTCCACCTGTGCTTTTCATTCCTTTTCTTATGCATCAATTTTTTCTTTGAAGGGAGGGGTGTAATCTTGATGATTGCTACTAACTGATTAGAATGGGCAGGGTATTTATATGGAACCTTAAATACTCACACTTATAGCAAAAACAGCATGAGAATGGATCCTTCTTCCTTTTTCCCATCTTATTCTAACTACTGTCATAGTATTATTTATTATAACTTACAGAAATAAACTGGACCTGTTCTATTGTGAGTTTATTAAAACTCAGACATGGTCTTAGTTGTGCTAAGTCAGAAATAGGCCAGAGGAGCCAGTCAATTACATCTTCACCTAGTAGCATGCAAACACATACTCTGGTGTCTTGAAGGAATGAAGGAATATTCACTCAAACTTGGTAGGTTAGATTGAAAATAACCTGTAGGATTGCAGCAATGTGAGCTGGGCTGGGTATTTGGACAATCAACCTGTAAAGTTGTACTAACTTGATGTTTTATGCAAATTAGATGTAAAATAGCTTGTGTACACAGTAAAATGCTTTTACAAATTCACTGTGAATCAACCTCAAGAATAGGGCATAAGAGGTGACTAAGCAAGCTTGCTGGGAAAATTAGAACTTGGATGAATTTCCCACCACCCTAATTCACTGCTGGTGCTGGAAACTGTTTCCAACAGGTTTCCAACAGAAAAAGCAAAAAAGAAATGTATTACTCTTTCTTTCTCACATTTTTTGCCCTGGGAAAAGGCATGTTCCATTGTCTCAAAAATGGCATAACACATCTTTTTACTGAGAAAAAAGTATTGGCTGCCAGCAATGATTACCAGATGCACTACTGGGGCCAGAACCTGTTGCTTGGTGAGCTTTCTACTGTGAAAAAGGCAAATTTCTTTTGTTTGAAGATTTTTTCTCTTAGAAATTGACACATTTAAAATGGCATAACATGTTTCCTTTTCACTCGATCCAAAGGAAACACAATTGGGTGCCAGTACTGGCAGTCTACCCCCCCAGCTGTAATACTTGTATTTGCAAATTTCATCACAGACACGCCATTATGAAGGCCGTCAACTTATATAACCTAAGTCAACACTTTCTACACGACTTTAAAATTACAACATTCATAGATCATCCAGATTGAAGTAAGTATAGTAGTATTTAGTAAAGTAACTGTTTTCGATTCCAGTTCCAAGTGGTCGTTATGGATGTAGGTAGGTACAAAGGTCATGAAGGGTCATAAGACTGCAACAAGTACAAGACTACGCAAGCAAGCAATTAGGGCATAGTGAATAAACAAAAAAGAAATGCTGGGAGGTTAAAAGACCAGTATACTATACAACAACAGAAAACCCGCCAGGGGCATATTCCTAGTACACTTTGGCGAAAAGGAGACAATTGTGATCTGAGTGTTAGGAGATAGACGGACGCAAAAGGACTAGGAACAGAACGAGCAACCGCCTAACGCGCTTTCAAATTCCGCAAATTCTTGACGACATTCTCCATATCGTGATTCCACTCGCCACTCCATTCGAGTTCCTTCCGCCTGCCAACTTGGTGGAACGCGGACGGGACGTCAGCAGAGGCATGCTGCAATGGCGAGGAGGTAGACGCCGATTTCGTGTGTGACTGCCCTGATACGGGCACAGACTGTATCGACTGGAATGGCAGCGGGGAGTGGAACTCGAAGATGTCTTTGGTGGCTCGTTCGTTTACGGTAAGATATTGGGGTTCGGGGTAGACGTTGCCGCTTGCTTTGACGGTGAAGACTTCCTTTTGGATGATCGAAGTGGCGACGGTTTCCCTACTCTTTGCAGGCTGTGTCTGGAGGCGTGCTTGAGCAACAGCAGCAGCCATGAGCATGTCGGTTCCCGTGGAGACGCTAAGGCTACGAGGTCGGGGTTTGCGTCGACGTTCTGCGAGGGATGGTTTCGACTGCAATGCCTGTCTGGATGGAAGGTGGACGTGTACTACTGGAACAGGTGCAGGCTTGGATGGTGCAGGAGGAAGTTTGGGACGGGCACGGAATGACATGGCTCTCGGCCGTGAGATGACTGGTCGTGGTGTCGCAGAGGGTGGAGTAGGCATGTCTTCAAGCGATCTTGACTTGAAGTGCTTTTCGATGACGTTGCTCATACTCGGGAAGACGAGTTCAGGTGGTATGTTCTCGCCTAGTGTTCTCGTGAGTTTCGCCATCTTCTTGCGCCGATCCTCAAGACTGCTCGCTTGCAGCTTCTGCAAATCAACGGTTATTGTCGGGGAATGCGGAGAATCGGAGGCCGATGATGTGCTTCGCGATGATGAATGCGATGCGCGATTATCCAAGGATGAAACCGGTACAGATCGTAAGCGGAGAAGGAGCGGTCGTGAAAGCTCTACTGTCCGGTAGCCTTGTTTTGGTTTCGAAGCCAATTTCAAAGGATTAAGGTACGATAATTTCTGCGCTTTCCAGTCGAACATCGACGAAGGTGATGTTGGCGAGTTGGCAAACACTCGACCTTCACGACGGCTGACTTTTGGCGAGTCGAGCTGTGCACTTTCTAGATAGTATGGAGCAGCACCAAGAACTGTCTCGAGTTTTCGGTTGGACCGCACGAGACGCATGCGTTCGCGGTGACCGAGGTGATTGACCGTAGGTGGGGGGTCGAGTGCAATGGCCATGGCCATCGTAAAAAAGGTAAAGAGAAGAGACGTTAGATGGAGTGTAATTAGCAGGAAATATAAGGCCAGATCAACCAGTGGTCTGCAATTGTGGGGAGAACGAGTGACTGGATGGGTTTAAGAACAAAGGACAGGCGATGATGCATGAACAAAAAAAAACAACGTGACCCTTTTCGGCGATGCTCATATCCAGATCTGGCAAACTCTCAGAACAAAGCGATCCTGACGGCAACAGATTAACTCGGAATAGAACAAGGGTTGCCACGGTTACGCCTTCACTGCATCCAACTTACAACGTGTCTATCCATTTCAAATTTGTCCCCTCGCCACGTTCCGTGCAAGTCCTTACATACCTCAGCTGAGCGCCTGGTTTGTCTTATGTTCCTTTCTGGATATCGAAAAAATTTTACCGGTGTACATTACTGATGTCTCGTATTTGGCATCGACCGGATTTCTGTGACCTACTTGTGAGGATATCGCTCGAGGCATATCGGTTACTCTGTGCCTGGAAGATGTCTTTCATGCCAGTCCAAGTCCATGTCACTTCACTTTCCAGCACCTCCAAGTATCAGACCAGCAGCATGTTAATTAATCGACGGAGCTAAGTAGAAAATAAGTTTTCGCACTCCACACGACCTCGCCCAATTCCTTTTCTCGTCTCCTCAGCCCCACGGTGGGCGCGCTCGCCTCCGTTTCTTATGGTCATTCATACGATGTAACATCGTAATGTTGAGAACCTATCAATGTCGTAGGTTGATGCGCGGGACATTGATGGCTAGCAAGCTTCCTTCCGTGCGACAAGGAGATCCTGAATTCTTTGACAAGGCGACGTAGCAAGTCTCAGCACCTGTAATTCAATTGATAAAATTGTTTCGGATTTTTGTGGATTCTACGTTACAGTTACAGAGTCTGGCTAGCATATTAAAAATAGTCTCCAGTACAATGTCCATTTTGTCTGTATCTCGTAATTGGACAGTCACCTGATCCACCTCATGAGCATTTATGAAGTACTTTCACGCCCGATCGATCTTCTTCTCCAAGAAACTCGGCCACGTTTCATACGATATTGATGAGGAAATCTTTCAAGCTACCATTACTAGCACTTTCCCCCATAGTCCTGACATAACCGCTATGTACTACAAAGGGGCATCTAATGTATCCCTCGTACATAATCCCTCCGTGTTTCTTCCACCCTTCAGTCCACTCCACTTCTCACCCCCAAAAGTCGATCAAATTTGAGCGTTTCCATGCGAATTCAATCTTCTCACTGTGATCAATCGCGAAAGACTGCGCCGTCCTGAGCATTTCTAATCTAACACTCGTTGAGCCCACGGCGCAGCGAGCTCCTTGATTGTGAGCCAGTGTGACATGTCCACGCCACAGAGTTCGCGGATCGTGGCGGCGCAGCTGCTGTGAGAGTGCACGGAAAGTGCAGTGTAAGCGTGGTAGAGAACAATAGTGAGCCACGTGGCCAATGCTGTGTTTGATTTTCAACGTGAGGCTCGCTGTTCCCCTTAGCAGCGGTCTGGAAGAAGGTCCTTACACGTCCGAAAAGCCTTGTTCGACAAAGGCACCTTCATCCGCGAAACATTCTCGGCCTAGGTCAAATTTGACTGTGGAGTATCTAGAGACATGCGGCAAGTCGAAATTTTCAGTGTAACGGCAGACCTTGTCCGAAAAGATCACACACTGACACGATGGAAATAGGCGAGAACGGGCATCTGGATCTTCATCAGTCAAAATACGGCTTCGTGAGCGTTGGATGTGCTCTGCTCTGAAACGTCTATTCTTTGTTCGAAATGTATTCCTTTTTTTTTTAGAAAGATGTAAACATCCTGTTTGTGTCAACAGTGAGTAGCTCAAGTAGCTCAACATGTCTGCCGCTTGCGCTTAGATCTTCAACAGAAAGAGTCGGGACAATAATGAGGCTGTGCAAACGATGATAGGTGTGTTAAACCTCAAGCAATAATGACCTCTATCCACCTGTTGAATGTGATTATCTGTGTAACACCACGCATGTACAATACTTTCGAAAAGATCCTCACGTTGTATATGGTAAGTCTTTTTTTAGAGGCTGACACTTTGCAAAAGTAGAATTACCCCGGTATGCTCCGTCATGCAAGTCAACCACTTGCTAAGCAATTTACTTCCTTACCACGTGTGAGAAGCCTCCCACGAAGGGCAGCAAAGGTTGTTTCAGGGATAATTGAGGGAATAAGCCAACTAGACCGTGGATCTTCATAAGCGCCCTCGGATTGTGTGATCTGACTCTGGACCTTTTCCATCCACGACAGCGCCTATCGGTCTGTCATGTTGACACTCGTGTGTAACCTGATAGATTTATCTACCCGGTGTTGGGCAGCAAAAACTTTAGGCGACCACGACAATAAGATGTCAAAGGGTACGAAAGGTTCGCATGGCAAAGCCTCATGCACATTGAGCCGTTCAATCGTTTACGTCATCTTTGGGAGAATACAGAAGATCATGAGATCTAAAGAGCGGAAAACGTTTAACGTGTCTGGGCTGGGCTATGTCGGATCTCGAAGGGATCCGCGTTGAGGGATCCGCGTTGAGCGCTGTTTACCCTTTGACGACAAAAAGGGGAAAGAATGACATTAGGGATATATCGCCGAAAAATATTATGACATAGAGAACACAGATATGAAAAGAAAAATAAAAAAAAAAAAAAACAGAAACATGCCAAAGCAAACGATTGTTCCAAGTCCAGAGATACCACAAAAGATGCATTAAGGAAAAATATCGTCCGCGTCTTCCTCTCCAGTAAGACCAAACCATCTTGGCAAAGCCGCCCAAACTTCTTCCCTTGCCTTCATCGCACAAGCCGCAAAATCCACCTTACACGGCTGACATATCCGCAGACCGCACTGTCTCTGACCGTCAGAAAAGTCCGTTCGAGAGAGCATATCCAACGCTTGCATAAGAGTGTAAAGCGTATCCGCGTCGCGCCCACAAGCGATTCCCCCTACGGAGCGGAGAACATTGAGCATGATGAAGTAGAATGACTCGTGACAGGGGCGGCTTGGGTCTGCGTCGAGACTATGGGCACAGTCCGGAGCCGGGGTGCGAGATTGTAGTGAAGAAGCGATGAAATGGGCCATGTATCGCTGGACGCGTTCGCGCCCTCGGAGAGTCCGTAGGAGCTGGCCGCGAGGGAGGTAGACGACGCAGACGGGAGGGGAGCTCTGTGACTTCTCCTTTAGTAGATATTCATCGAAGGCAGATGGTGGCAGCGGGACACCAGACATTATCTTGCTGGGTCCATAACGTGCAAGATCATAGAATGCGGCAGGGAGGATCGAATCAATACCTAGATCTAGAGCGAGCTGAATGACGAGGATAGGATGGGGGCATGATTCACGTGGCATGTAACGGCCCTGAGAATCGGTGGCGGCTTGTTCACGGCGGTCCCAGCCTGCAAGTGTTGAAGGCCAGTCGATGTCAAGACGATTGAGACAGCGTTCACGGAGGTGCTCTACGAAATACTTCGAGGATAGACGAAGCACGCCGGCGATGGCCATGAAGTCATTGGCGCGCGGCGTCTTGAAGTATCTGTTGATAATGATAGTCAGCCGCTGGAACACCATAGATATGAAGCTACGAACAAGCCATCGTAGAGTGCACTCAGAAAATAAAAAACATCGGAAGGATTATCCTGGAGTTCGACATGTAGACAGCCTTCAAAGACAACGGCATCTTGAGGTTGAGGGAGCGATAACAGGGCGCTGAAAATATCTGAATGGCGCTCCAGCTGGCCCCGATGAACTTTGAAGGCTGCATGACCCGCGATGATGACGATGTTACCATCGAGGAACCAGAAGTCGGACCGGACGAGATTGCAGAAGTCCACAGAGAACCCAGAGGGCGACTTTGGTCTTCCGACTTCCATCCGACTTTCCCAACGCACGAGGAGAGGATGGAGGGGCCAAAAGGAATAAACAGTTTTGGGTAAAATAAAGGGAAAGGGAAATGCGGCGAACGTAGTCCTGCCAGCCACGGATCGGCTGATGTACGAACCAGGTAAAGTCAGCCTCTTTCTTTTTTTAAAAAATATACTATGCGAGCCTGAAACGCCCCGGGCTCACTGGACATGGAATTATCGAAGTGTCGGGCTCAAAGTCTGATTCAAAACTCCGGACGTGGTACACAAGTATCCAGTTTTAGCACAGGTAGGAACATTAAGCAGCGGGAGGTTGAAGGCACGGGCGTTGTCTGGTCACCATATAGTCACTGGAATTATGACCGAGTGGGAGAAGAAGCAATTGCGGATCAACAATCTTCGTGATGGTGTCAGTAGTAGATAATAAAATATCTCTCGCATGATGGCTGTGTCTACAGGATTATTGAGAAGCACAATGAGGAATACGAATTCTTGCACATTCTTTGAAGTTTCAGCTAACCATATCCAAGTTTTTGTCACCCGCAACAGGAAAACTCGCACGATCCATCGTCAATCTTGTTGTTGAAGAGTCAGTCCTCATCGAGAGGACATATCACTAGTGAGACCGTAGTTTTATCATGAAACGTGAGAGATGACGGAAGTGAGTAACGTCGACACATCCAGACATTCACAAAGTGTCACGTGCTGGATCGATCAATAAGCGAGAAATAGTCCGATTTCTGATTCCTCTGCGGAAAATCCATATTTTCAGGAAAGGAAATGATTGTCAGAACTGATTTCTATGATTGTCAAAATTGACGGAGACAGACTTTTTGGTCGACCCAATTCCGCTGTTCTCCATAAATAGCAATTCCATCATAGATATCCAAAAAAGAAAAGAAAATTGTTTGCCAAAACCATGCTCTACAAAGTTGATTTCAGGGTTTCATTTTCTCCCACACCTGGGTGCTGAAGCTTGATAAAAACCTGAAAGTCAGCAAAAGAAAAAAGACCTCATTGTTGGTGATTTCAGAAGCTGAAAAAATGCTCCTTGATCCAGTACTGCCACCATCCCTTACGGGGTCCTGGTAGCCTATTGGTCATAGCCAGCATAGTACTACATCTCTCCCCCCTCCTCTCTGCACTCCCTGGCATCCAAGCCCCAATTTGTCCCTAGCTCACATCCTAGCTGTGCACTGCCCACCCCAACAATGACCACCATCAGGAAGACATCAACAGGCACTTTGCCTGGCAGTCTCAGCCAAGGTGGGACCCCAGAACAATTCTGCTCTCTCCTGACCCACACAGATCTCAAGTTGCTTATGGCTAATGATTTTGGTCTGGTGAAGTCTCTCCATGACACATGCAGATAGATCGAGTCCAAAGGCTGGATTTTAGCTGCCAACCTGTATGACTGCACAAGGCTAGTTAACATCCTAGTCATGCTGCCCTCTCTGCCAAAGTACCCCTGGAGACCAGGAACATGGTCATCTCAGTAGCCTTTCTCTTAGACATTGATGTTGCAGACAATGTTTCAGATCTCTTAGCAGAAGCTGTCATGACAAAGGCCATGTCCAAAATTGGCACTCTAGTGGACAAGCTCATGACAGCTGACTTCCTTGCTGCCAATGACTCAAAGTGAGCAGAATCCTTACTGGCACTACAATCAGCAATGGTCACCTTAGAAGGAGTATTAACATCACTAGGAGCCTTAGCCTCCAAGATCACAAGCCTAACAACAGCCTGAGCCACTGCCCCAACTTGGGCCTCAGTAGTGAAGTTATTCCTGACCCAACTTCTACCTGCTCCCCCCTAATGGTGCTTCCTCAGGCCCTAATATGCTCACCTATGACAAGCATGTGTAGGTTCAACAATGCATCCTGCAAAACAATAGAACCATTCTGGTGACATTCAACCATAATGCATCTAACACACCCAGGGATCTGTCAGGTTCCGCTGACCCGGGGGCCTTTCTTAGCAAGCAACAACCTTACGAGGCGCAAGCAAGTGCCGAACTACGTGGACGCGGCGTCGAGGGCTCCGGAGTAAGTTCCAGGGCGTGAGACGGTGGGGGAGTAGAGTCCCGGGGACGGGCCTACTTGGGGTTTACTTAGCGGGGAAAGGGGTCGAGTCGACGGGGGGATGCCCGGAGACGAGACAAAGGCAAACTTAGAGGAGCGGGCACGTGCCAGTCAATGAGGTGCATGCCAGAGAAGTGATTAAGGCAAGCACGGAAGAGACGGAAACAAGCGCGGGAAATCAAACAGAGAGTTAAGTCAAAACACAGATAGTTATTGGTAATATCGAGACTAAGGTACATGGGGGCTACCTAGGGGCCTTATATACTACTACGGGGGAGGGCTCTGTCTAGGAAG
>JAGGAT010001176.1:0-10799 GCA_017657195.1 Termitomyces sp. T70a | reverse complement strand
TTATGGAAAAGAGGGGAAGCATGGGACACAAAGAGGGGGGATCATGCTATCATCAATCTGGGTGGCTGTCATCAATCTGTATGGATCCAGATCCAAAAATGCGAAATGCAGGATCGACCTGATTCAATAATAACAAGATTGGAATGCAGAGATGAATGGGGAGGATGAATGGAATATAAAGGAGGGATGAATGGAAGAAGATGAATGAATGGAATACAAAGGAGGGATGAATGGAGGAGGATGAATGAATGGAATACAAAGGAAGGATGAATGAAAGGGTATGATCAAATGGTGGCACCAAGACAGGCATCCCAAAATGGAAAGTGGGATAACAAATCAGGTTAGAAATGCTGGAAGGATTGGGACAGAAGTCAGGTGACAAGGATGGTCTGTGCACTGGGGAATAGATATAAATAGGATAGGTAAAGTAGCAATTAGACAGGCAATTAATAGGCAAAGGCTCGGTGGTTCCCAGGGAGTGAATCACTTAGGCTGGAGTTTGTTGAAAACCTCTGCATTTCAGAATATTATATTTTGGAAAGCACTTCAACCTCAACCTCAAGTTTATCATCAAGCACAGTGTGGAATTGAGTGGATTGTCTAGCTATCAAGAAAGCCCCAGAACTATAGTAATACTCTAACCAAGTACTACACCGGAGGTTGTTGATGAGTTTGGAGATGAGTGGGAGGGGATAACGGTTTTTGATGGTCATCGCATTGAGCACACAATAGTCTTGAACCAACTGGAGGGAGCCATCCTTCTTCTTGATGAAAAACACCGGCAAGGCCATCAGAGACTTGGAGGAGCAGATATGTCCTGACTCGAGATTCTCCCGGAGGAACGCGTCTAGCTCGTCCTGTTCCTTGGGTGCGAGCGGGTAGACCTTGCAGTTAGCGGGCTTTACATTGGGCATCAGCTTGATAGCGTGGTCTCATTGCTTGCGTTCTGGGAGGGAGTCAAACAAGGCCTTAGAGAAGACGTCCTCAAAGTTGTGTAGGTGGTCAGGGACCGCATCTCGGAAGGCCCGGGGTTGGGCGTTCATCGCAAAGGCCTGGGCCAGCCGCTGGGAAGTGGTCTGGCTAGCCCGGATCTTCTCTGGAGGGGGAGAGGGCCATAAGGTTGTTGCGTAGATGCGGTCTCCTGCCTCGATGGCATTGTCTGGCTGTTCTGGGTCCCGGGTGAGTCAAAACTCTCCTTCACTTTCCTCTTCCAGCCTGGAGGCTCCGCTGCCATGCCTGTCGTCCTCATAGAGGGCCTCTCTATGGGGAAACGCCAGAGGTGGGGGGTCCAGCAGGTCAAGGTCCATGAATGGGAGGTGTCATAGCGGTGCGCCGCTCCTTCTTTGACTCCTCCACGCAGGTGGTGCAGCGTCGGGGGCACCGGCTCATCCTCACCTCTCCCTTGGTCCAGTCAATCTCTGGGTTGTGCTCCCAGAGCCAAGTAAAGCCAAGGATCATGTCCTGTTTCCCCAGACTGGTGACCGCAAAGGTGGCTCTCTCGGCGTGCGACTGGTAGCGGAGAACGAGGTCTACTACTGCACGAATTGAACCAGCCTCGTTTGGGGTACCGTTAATGTTGTACACCGGGATTGGGGAGAGGAGTGGTTGGGTGGTGAGCCTGTGGCGCTTCATATAGTCAGTGTCTACAAACAGTCCAGTTGCCCCAGAGTCTAGGAGAGCAACAACGCTCCGGACCTGCTGAGTGTCGGTCATCTCTACTTCAACATTGAGCCGGAGCAAGTTAGCAGATGGGGTGGAGGCTACCACGTAGCAGCGGGGGAGGCGGCGCTCCCAGGCAGGGAGTTGGGGCCTCGTTGGGACTGGGGGTTTGGGTACGTTGGAGGGGGTGCTTACAGTGGCCATAGCTGGAGTATCAGCAGACGCTATATTGGTCTCTTCTACTGACAGACAGGCAAACCGATTTGCACTAAGCAATGGGGGCGTACTACTCACCCGTTGCTTCTCTAAAAACCCCCTTCCGACATCTCCACGGTGGCCTTGGCATCCGGTGCCTCCTCCTTGAGGTTGTTTGGGGTAGTTGCGTTGGGCGAAGAGACCCCGGCGGAGTCCCAGGCGGCCAGAAGCTGCAGGAGCAGCTCCTCCTGTTCCTCAGGAGCAAGGAACCGGACCTCAAGGCCCAAAGGGCACCTGCGCATGAAGTGCCCGGCTGCACCGCAGCGTCGGCACAGGAGCGGGAGGACGGCTCATTGGCGAGAGGCATTGACATCCATGGGTATTCCAGGGGACAGTGCAGGGCGTTCCGGAGTAGCTACCGGCGTTGGATCCACTGTTGGAACTGGTCGTACATGCGAGGCTGGGGCATGAGGACGAGCGGCGGGGGGAGGAGCCACGGCCTGGCGGAGGTCGCGCTTGAGCTCCATGAGCTGCCACTGATCTCAGGCCACCTGGTACCAGGAGTCCACGCAATTGTTGGAGGGGCGTCCCTCCGCAAGGTTGTCCATCCATTCCATCAGGGTTGAGTTCAACCCCTCACGGAAAGTGAGGCAAAGTTGTAGGCCATCGGGGTAGTCAGCCTGCTCCACAAGGGCCCAAAACAAGTTGATGTAGTTGTCCAGGGACCTTCTGCCTTGCCCGTACTGGTCCTTGTCCCATAGGGCCAGCGCGGCAGTCCTGGCTGGGTTTCGTGGGAAGAACTCATCCCTGAATTCCTGCTCGAAGGCGGCCCAGTCCACAAACCCCATGATGCCTCCAGGACGTCGGAAAACTCTCATTGCGTAGGTGGCAGCCCGTTTGGACTTCATATAGGACAGGACCCATGCAATCTTCAGCTTGTTGGAGAAGAACTCGTCGCTGCAGAGCTGGATGTAGGTGATATAGGATTGGAGGAAATGCTCTCTGGATGCACGATCACCATTATATGCATCTGGGAGTGCCGGGTGGGGAATATTGATGCGTCCCTGCACCCAAGGGGCCGGTCTCGTAGCGGGGAAGTGCGGAGCTGGTGTTGGAGGAGGAGAGGGTGCCACAGAGGCTGCGGGGAGGTGCTCAAGGAGTGCCCAAAGAGAATCGGAGATGGTTTTGGTGGTCTGATGGAGGGTGGGGAGTTTGGAAGTATGGTGGGCTAAGGAGGTCTGGGTGAGGTGCACCTGGGTTTCTAATTGGAGCAAGCAAGTCCAGGCATTGTCCTGCAGGGCCGGAGCGTCCGGGGGAGGATCTGGAGGGGCAGGCTGAGGCATGGAATACCCTGGGGCTTAAATCTGGTGGAGAGGTGACAAATAGAGACCCGGATATTGGGGGATCTATAAGGGGCCTCTGGACCGAGATTAGGGAGACTTGTTCTGCTGTAAGGGTGACCTCCGGAGGTTGTGGCTAACCACACAACTGGCAGAGGGGAATCCAAAGTATATTAAAAGGTAAGTATAACAAGAATAGTAAGTGGGTAAATACCTGGCAGAGGGGAATCCAAAGAGAACAAGTCTAAGGATCCCTCTGCCAGAGTCCGAGAAAATAAACATAGGTCACGTGTCTGGTGGCTGTGCTAGCTCCGGACTAAACTCCAGACTAGACGTAAGTAGTCAATGGAATAATGTAAGTATGGGAATACCTGGGAGAATAGATATGAGAAAAAGGAAAGAGAAGGGGAGTCCCCTGACACCATCTATCCAGATGAATTCACTATTTGAGAAACATTGCTGGATAAAATATCTACTGAAATGCATCATGTGCTTATACACAACAATAATTTGTCACCAGAGGTCAATACTGTGACCAAATTCTTAGCATATGCTATACGCTATGAGCAGTCTATGTAGACTGCAACACACTATGATCAGCACAGCTCTTGCTGCATGACTGGAAGTCACCAACTGGTGAAGGTTGGGACTTTCCTGGCAAACTAGTCTGACATAGAAAGAAACTGCAATCCATAGTTCATAGTATGAAGGACAGTGCCAGTAGGCCAACAGCTGGAAACTGGACTGACTAATAACTTACTAGCCTCTAAAGAGACCCAATTCAGACCAGGGATTGGCCATCCAGAGCCAAAGGTGATACAGGATGTCCCACCATGGGTAGTTCCTCTCAAGGCCACCTTTGGCAGTGGTGACCCAGGCTATAAGCCTAGTTGTAGTTCTATGCCTGTGGCTAATCGGGCCACTATGCCAAGAAATGTAAGGTGCCAAAGGCACACTTATGGGCTGCCCATACAACAATAGCAGGGAGTGATGCTGGGAGTGACATTGCTGAGGAGCCAAAAAAACTTGTTGAGGATAAGGAGGTTCCTCAGAATGTTGAGTCACAGTTAGCAATTGACAACACCAAAAGCATCCAGATTGATAGCAATGATTACATTGCTGTGGGCATATATAACAATAATTACTATACTTGTGAGGATGAGGAGGAGCATATGTTTGCTCTGACTGAGCATCAGGAAAATAGATGCATCTGTATAAGATGCATAACATTGCAGAAAGTAGCAGACAAGCTGCAATGGCCAAGTTATTCTCCTCAGAAGGAGTGTCTAGTTACATATGTTAAGGTCAATGGACATTGGTGTGGATATTGTGGGTCTTAGAAAGTACCACTACAGGTATTATGCCCTAGTTTGCTCATGCAAACATGATTCACATTCACAAGTTAATAGAGCCATTGATGCTCAAGTTGGAAACTGTGGGGAGTCATGTTATACAGTTCAGCATGGAAGTAAGAGTTAGAACATCAGAACAGCCAACAAAAGAGTTATGTGGACATGGCAAACTTCAATCACTATGATATAATCATTAATATGCTGTTTATGCATAAAAACAAGGTCACTCTTCATTTTGTGAACAACATGGTTGTTGCTAATGAAGTGCCATTAAAAGCAGAGAGAGTTGTCCTGGCAGACATGGATGGCTGTCTGCAATGGCATAGGAGCACTGAGAAGCATTGTGATGAGCACGAATGACTAAAAGGTTGTAGAATTGCAATAGTGAAAGAGACTGAGGATAAACTGGATCCCATAGCTAGCATGCCAGCAGATTTACTGGCAGTCCTGATAACTAAGCAAGAGTTTCAGGGAACTCTGGAAAGAGAGAAAGGGCTGGATCAGCCAATTGCAACTAGTAAAAGAGTGGCAAAGAAGCCTGGCAAGCTTTATCTACCTGGTTTGTTGAGATACTTAACAGACCAAAGGAGCATCCATGCTTTATCATTGAGCAGAAGCTCATCTATCTGATGAGTCCAACAGAATTGAGGGTTCTTTGTGTACTCTGGAAAAGGTTGTTGATCATGACCATACTGGAGCAAGCCCATACCATTGTTGGGCATTTTGAATATCAAAAGATGCTCAAGTACATGTGTCAATCTTATTGGTGGCCACAGATGGCCAAAGAAACAAGTCAGTTTTGTGTGACATGCAAGGCTTGTCAATGGTCAAAGACATCAAGCCAGAGACCAGCAAAAAAGTTGCACTCACTTCTAGTTCCAGTGAAATCCTGGAATTCAATAGGCATGGATTTTGTTGGACCATTTCCTGAATCATGCAGTTATAACTACCTATGGGTAGTAATTTGCCATATGACTAGCATAGTCCACCTAATTCCAGTCATTACTATGACAACAGCATCAGAGCTCTTATAGATCTATCTCAAAGAGATAGTATGCCTGCATGGCCTACCAAGTTCAATCATGAGCAATCAAGAGGCTCAGTTTACTCCAAATGGTGGAGAAAGCTACACAAATTGCTCATGTCAACTTTGTTTTATCTGCAGACAGATAAGCAAATAGAGCGTGCAAATTGTAATGTCATACAGATCTTCTGAGCATTTCTCTGTCCTGATCAGAAGGACTGGGTGGATCATATGTCTATGGTAGAATTTGCAATTAATTCAAGTGTTTCTGAGAGCACAGGGTATGCACTCTTCAAGCTGAACAATGGCTATATGCCATTCATGATCAAAGAACTTTATAGTAACAAAGTGTCCATCATGGAATCAAAGACTTTGCACAAACTGCACTGATGAATCTGGCAAATGCACACAATGAAATCATAGAGGCTTGCATCTTTCAGATATTCCATGCAAACACCTGCCAGAATGAGGAGCCAGCAATTAACAAAGGTGGCTTGATTTAACTATCAACTAAGAATATAAACTTGTCTAAGGGCAGGGCAAGCAAGCTATGTTCTAAATGGATTAGACCCCATAAGGTTCTGGAGGCCGAGCCTAATACATTGAACTATATGCTCAAGTTACCAATAGGCATGGAGAATCATGCCAAAGTTTCATGTGTCACTATTGCAACCCTATATGTACTAGTAGCAAAGAACACAGCTATATGCAGGTGTGGCCTACTTAGGCCACAAGGAGCTGCTTCTTTATCAGATCTCCACCCATCTGCAAATAGATGTAGATGAAGAAGAGCACTATGAGCACCAAATCAAAGAAGTGCACCATGAGCACCAGTATCAGCCAGGGCTGAGCTGGGCTCAGACATCAGTATATATGTATGTGTGTGCAGTGGCACAACTCCAATTGGAGGAGTATGTGCCCCAAGTGCAAACAGTATTGGGTACAGCTATGTTGCTGCAGCAGCTAGAGGCAGCAGGGCAGCCAGGCAGCTAGTACCCACAATCAGCAGCATTCTTGCAAGATGAGCTTGCAGTTATGGCAATAGAGAGGCTGCTCAATTAGATCAAGCTAATGAAGAGGCAGTGCATCACAGCACTTGAACAGATCAACCATGCTGTGAAGCAGAAAGTGCCATCATACAAAGAAGTGAGCATGGAGCCCAAACAGGCTAAGCTGCAACCACCATGGACTATTCAAGCTGCAAGGGCAGTAGTCCTTGTTATTGTTAAGGAGGGGCTTTTTTCTCCATTTATCATTATTGTGGTTTTGGCCCTGGTGTATAGTGCCCTTACCAGTCTTACAAAGTGCTTAGGGAAGCTAAACTTTTTTAGAGTTTCCCACAAAAAGGTGTGTTTTATCTTGCCATATGCCTTTTCTTGGTCTAAGCATATGACTATACCATTTGTGTTGGTTTGTTTGCCCCATTCTATGACTAGATGCGCTAGCTCAGTTTGGTCTTCTATCCTTCACCCTTTCATGAAGCCCACTTGGTTGGGGTGTATCAGGCCAGAAGCCACACTTGTTATTTTGTTTGTAAGTGCCTTTATTAGTATTTTGTAGTCCGTATTGAGGACTATAATGGGTCTATAGTTTCCTATATTTGCATGGTCCCCCTTTTTATAGATTGGGCAGAGCTAGCCCTCTGCAAAACCTGATCTAGGGGCTATGCCATGTTTTTCTATATCATTGTATAGTGTCATGAGATATTCAGCTACATCAAAAATGTTGTCCTCTTTCATTTCTTCATGGTCAGTTTCTACCATGTCTTTACTTTTATCTTTTCCCTCTAGAAAACTCTTCCAGACTTTGTGTAATATTCCATCCAGGCCTGCTGCTTTTCCATTTGGGAGTGTTCTTATTGCCTCCTCTACCTCAGTCTTTGTTAGTTTGGCTTTCATTTCTAGTGGCTGTGTATAGCTAAGCCTGGTTTTTATGTGCTTTAGGACCTTCTTTATTTCTTTCCAATATTTTGGGGTGTTGTCCCTGTTTCAAGCTTTTGCAGTTCTTCATGATGTTCCTTTGCTAGCTTTGTCATAGCATTGGATCTTCTTACCAGGGGAACTTGTGGGCTATTTTTATTCCTTAGGGCTGCTATCATGTTTCTTGGTGCTGGATCTTTGTTTGTGTTGATCCATGGTTTTCTAATACATTCACTCTATAGGAAGAATTTTGTGGTCATGTTGTCCTGTGTTCTTCCCAGCTTGAGTCTGTTTATTTCATTTATTCTTTCATCCAGGATAGCTGATTTGTAGCCTCTTTTTTCATTGGTCCATTTAGTCTCATTTAGGACCCATTTTTTCTAGCCCCTTTATTTTGTTGTCCAGCTTTAATGTTAGGCATTTTGCATAGTTTCTGATTTCCTTTATCATCTTATTTTTCAGGGCCTTATGTATTGTTTGAGGATCTTGTTTGTCTGTTCTGTTTTCTGCTATCTCTTTCATTTTCTCATGGTATTTTCTGCCTAGCATGTTTATGACATGGTGCAGGCTTTTATGCTCTAGTAGGAAGATATGCATAGCAAATCTGCTGGGGCCTTGGTGAGGGAGCTATGGATTCACTAGGTTCATGTATACAAGTGAGTGGTCTGTCCTAATTCTAGTTTTTTTCATTGACTAGTTGTTGCTGAACCTTATAAGGTCATCTCTCAGATATATTTGGTCTATTCTTGAGTGGGTTGTGCCATTGTCTGTCCAAAAGGTGAAGTTTACCCTAGTGGGACATTCTCTCCTCCACCTGTCTGCTATGCAAAAGTAATTTTTCAGGCTCAACAGGGCATTTGTGGCTGTGGGTGGGTCATAGTGTGCTGGTAGTTGGTCAATTGAGTCTTCTACTATGTTTAGATCTCCTAGCATGCATGTGGGTTTCTCCCATCTCTTTCTTTTTCATTTGGTCTCCAAATTTTTTCAGAATTTCTGGTTTTTCTTTGGTCTGCTTGGGGCATAGACAGACAGTATTTTTAGGGTGAGTTCTTGGCTCCATGGGACATGCATCAGTATCACTCTCCCCTTTACTATAATTTCTGAGCTGATCTCCTTTCATTTCTGTGGTCATGAGGAGGCTTATTTTGCTCCATTTTTGTTCCGTCAAGGCTGATCCTCCCCCCTTCATATTTAGGGATGCTATCTTTAGTGCTCCTCTTCCAGTTTTTTTCCCATTTCTTTGGTGGGTGGAAGCATTGTTTGTGCTTATATTGGCATATCTAGCATCCATGGTTTTTTTAACCATGACTCTATGTGGGTCCCCACCTGCGGTTACCTGGTGGAAATTATTAGGGTTGCTGCTAGCAGCCTGGTTGCAGACTCCTCCTCTCAGACCATTGCTGTCGTCCTGTGTGTCACTATTGTTAGTATAATCTGATAATTGTTGCTTACTTGTCATGTTTAAATCTTGAGGGAGGGGGGTTGCACTTGTAGGCTTTGTTTACTCTATGTAATCCGGCTTTGTCAGGTGCATCTTTATTGCATCTTATACTGTGATTTATTTTATATGTCTACTGCCTACTGTATGAGGGTCTGAAAATGCCTTTTAAACTTGGCCTCATCCTCTGGACATCTGTCCTGTGTCTCTGCCTCTTTGGGGAGGGTTGCCACCCTGACCCCTGGTCTTGCTCTAGGCTCCCTCTTGATTTCCATGGTGGGCTTTTCCTCTGTCATTGTCCATGAAGTCTGTTTCTCCAGCCCTGTTTTCTTGACCTCCAGGATTGAAACCAAGCCAGCCTGGGAGTTTTGAGAAGGGGCGTATAGATTGTGGTCAGCTGACTTGCATCCCATGCATAGAAGCTGGTTGCTGATCAGTGCATAGCTCTTTTCAAAACTGATTGTGTTGAAAGTGCATGCTCTCATCTTCCTCAGTAGCAGTTTGTGGCTGTCTTTGCTAAAGCTGGATTCTCCCACAGAGTAGATGTTCCAGCATCTCGACACACCATCCTGCTGTTTGATGGGCAGAAAGGAGGCTCTTACATTCAGTGCTCAGTCTATGGCCTCTTCCAGTGGGTGCCTTGATTTTGTTTCTATGATTGCTTTAATTTCCAGTGAGGTGCTGAGGGCATTTTGGACTAGGTTTTCCACTATCTCTGTTGTGTTTTCAGTGTCATTGTATTTTAGGCCTCCAATAGTCATTATGTATCTGTGATTTGGTGGGTTATGTGGAATGAAAAAAATTGTTGTTTCTTCCATTACAACAACTTCCAGGTCAAGGAGGTGGTTTGCTTGTGCCTGGTCAAGGCTGGCCACTAGGAGGTAGTAGGGGTGTGGGAATCTGTTTGAGCTTTCAGCTGGGAGGTTCTGCTCAGGAAAG
Source organism: Termitomyces sp. T70a (assembly GCA_017657195.1). Classification (NCBI taxonomy): domain Eukaryota; kingdom Fungi; phylum Basidiomycota; class Agaricomycetes; order Agaricales; family Lyophyllaceae; genus Termitomyces; species Termitomyces sp. T70a. The sequence continues at coordinate 933 of JAGGAT010001176.1, read as the reverse complement.
ATGACCGCTACTTCCTCATTGTGCTCAATATATACCAGCTTTCATATCACCTCTCTATTTGCATTTTTGGCTTTTGTCTTCCCAGACTCTGTTGGTTCAAAACCTACTCTGTACATTCTCACCCAGAGTGTGGGGCCTCTCAGGGCCTGCCACTCCTTCAGAGTTCTTGGGGCAATATTATAGGTCAGGTAGGATGTGTCAGGTTCCGCTGACTACGGGGGCTTCCAACTGTAAGCGGGTCCTTACTAGGCGGACTCGATGTCTGAAGGGGTAGTCCTGGACAGAGGGTAGGAGTTCCGGGGAAAGTCCGGAGGGTTAGGAGGTGCTCCGGGGTTGCGCGGAGTACCCGGGTTTTGAGCGGGAGGGGGGTCAAGGTTCCGGGCGAAGTCTGGGACCGAGGGGGAGGGTGCGGGAGGTGTGCGGAGGTGAGAGAAGAAAAACCGGGAGACTGAGACGAAGTCCGGGAGACTGAGGCGAAGAAAGAGAAAGAGACTTAGAGAAAACTGGGAGACTTGGGGAGAAAAGAGATATAGATTGGCAGACAAGTTAGACAGACAGGCTCGTACGAAACGGAGGTACGAAAAAGTAACGGCAAAGGCAATATCAAGACTACTCTAGCGGGGTGCTATCTATGGGTTTAAATAGGGAGGTCCGGAACCGGGACAGGGAGGCTTTAGCCCGGGGGTGACGATCGGGGTCGGTGCGCGGGGCTGTGTATCCGAGGTATTGAATGGCGTCGGAGCCGACCATGCGGGGCGTCCGGAGGTGGTCGTGCGGGAAGCCCGATGATTGGTGGGTGTCCGGGTTGCCATGTTGTAGGGGGGTCGATCGGGGGTTTTCAGGGTGAAGGCGGGCGCCGGACTTGATGAGGGGTTGATGGGAGTTATGCCGGGGTGCCGGGGCTGATGGGAGGTGTGCCGGGGTGCCGGGCCT
>JAGGAT010001175.1:0-10811 GCA_017657195.1 Termitomyces sp. T70a | reverse complement strand
GGCAGGGAAAGAAAACGGGTCACTGTATAGTCAAAGGGTTAGTGCCAGATCCTCTAACATCAAGGAACAGCAGGCTGTGCTAGGTAAGGCTGTGTGGCATCAAGTCACCACTGTTGTTATTTTGAGAATATGAGACAAGTTACGCAGTCGGAGAAGGATAAAGCGCTTAGGACAGCTTTGATTAACATGAGATATCATGCATGAACTAGAGATGACATACGGTTCCTGGAATCCCGATGTGTACCGATGCTTTCCAATGTCAGTATCATAGATGCGGTTTTCTGGAATGTGTCTATCATAACTGCACACAATATTGACAAGGACGCAATCAACATAATTGGAAGCACTCGGTTTGCTTTAGAAAGTGGTCAGCAACTTACTGACTTCTTTAGTGAGGATACCATTGCTGACAAGCAAGATGATAAGGTGATCGGACCATTGAAGGGCAAAGGCCGTGCGTCCAGGGCAAGATGTGTTCCTCCTTCAATCCAAAAGATACTGTGGGAGCAACCTCCTTCATCAACTACGACCCAAGTAGCAGGAAAACTTTCCCTATGTATCGGTTTACCTGTCATTATCAAAACAAATTTGGCAACAGAGTTATGCATTACCAATGGCCAGGAAGGGTATGTATACAGATGGAAATCCTGTGTAGGTTCATTGGGCCAATGGATGATAGATACCCTATCCATGAAACTTAAGAATCCTCCACACACAGTGCAGGTCAAAAGGTTGCCTGAAAATGTTGTCCCCATCACCCAAACATCTGGGACTACGGAATGTCACTTACCAAACAATCAAAGAATTGGTATAACAAGGTCACAGGTAGAAGTCCTTGTAAACTATGCAATTACCAATTATGCGAGCCAAGGGAAGACTAGACCGTTTAATCCAGTAGATCTGTTTAAGTGTCAATCGCATCAGGCATACTATACTGCTCTGTCACAAAGCGCCATGGCAGACGGGACCCTTATTATCAGAGGGTTCAACAAGAGCATGATACAAGGAAGAGTGAGCGGGGCACTATGGCAAGAATTCAGGGAATTGGAGCTCCTTGACAAAATTACTCGGTTGAGATACATAGGCAAGCTACCAAGGAGTTTGCATAATGCGCCCAAACATTCAGACTTGATTGCTTCATTCCGCAATTGTAAGGGTGAATATTACCTGCCTTCTAGATTGCATCCTGCCCTTTGTTGGTTGAAATTTGATCCATTTGATGAATCTGGTTTCATGGATATTCCATGGCAAATTGTTTCTAAGAACAAGTCCGTTAATCCACCTCTCAAATCTACAAGTGTGTTTGTACCTGCCCATGGTGCAAGGAGCTCTGTGCAAACTCTTGACAACCCACATAAACAAAAGATGAGTGGACAGATGGATTTACGTTCAAATAAACGGATCCAGTTGAGCAGTGCAGAATCCTCATCGCTGGTGTCCTGTGACTGGAAGCTTAACAGTTGTGCATATGACTCTGTCATTTCGATATTGTTCAATGTGTGCAGAGAAGACCCATATGGATGGCTTGTTAAAATGGGAGATATCAGTCCCTGGTTATTGCAAGAGAATTCATGAAGATTGGACCTGGAGATCATGAAGCCTTGGAGGAATGCAGAGAGTGGCTGCAAATAAAACTAAATTCTAAAGATCATGCCCTGTTCCCTTTTGGCGAGTATATGTCCGTGCACACCTTAGTCAATGAACTCTCAGTAAACAAACAAGTTATAGTGGATTCATATGCGACATGTCCAGAACGGCACAGAGGGAGCTATTAGCAGTCAAGCACAAAGTCATGTATGGTCATACTGTCACTAGATAGTTGATCCATATGTGAATACATGGAAAACTTCTGGTTGCAGACCACGTCACAATGCCAAGTATGCAAACAACTCCTCATCAGGGTGTTCCAGTTCGTCCATGCACTGCACATATTATATTTTGACGTATTATCATTGTCTGTCACGATTGACAAGACTGTTGCTATTTATGCAATGGATACATCCAAGACTCACAACTATAAGATAAAAAGTGTTATATATTATGGTGATCACCATTTTACCAGTAGATATGTGTCAGCAGATGGTAGTGTGTGGTTCCATGATAGTCCAGTAACAGGTTACCAGATGGTCAAAGAACAAGAGTATTTGAACAGCATAGACTTGTCAGAATGCAGGTCTAAAAGTGCGACAGTTGCAGTGTACATGCCTGCAGACTAATTTGTCATCGATGAGCATACAAAATGACAGTATAGGAGTTTAACAAACTGAAGCAGTCCTGAATATGAGATGCATATGGTTATTGTCATGTGCCATTGCAGCAATCAGTTCACAATCAATCATCACTTGATCACTATATGCTGACATAACTGATTGATTTGTAATTGTATGCTCCATTGCCTGTTTACATAATCACAACACACATCCAGCTTCTCTGTTTCGTATATCTCACCCCGTTTTTGCCTCTGGTTTTGGACCAGTCCTTCTGATATTTGGTCTTAATCGTGGCTTTTCTGTTGTGTTGAAAGCCTAATTATGGTCATCCTCTTAGTTTGCTGTAACATTGTGCAAGCTTGAACTCATACTGGTCTCCTCTGAACCGGATACTGTGGTCGAATTGTCGAATTCATGGTCATACCCCTCTTTTCTGGGCATGATCCTCCTAGTGTGAAGTCTTATTGCTCACTCCTTCTTAAACTATGCCATCCTTTATCTGTGGCAATTTGGCCACTGATTGCTTTCTCCTGCCGCCGGTTGCCCTTTCTCTGCTATTGACGTTGATGTATAGGTCAGCCTGGGCATAAAACTCCACCTGGCAGACCCTGTTCTGATGGATTCAGGTCATTCCTACTAGTAATGCCTTTGTTATTCTCATTTCTGACTTTTATTATTTTTCAGTAATTTTTATATTTTTTTTACAATTTTTCCTTTTTTTAAATTTTTTTTTAAACTTTAATTTTTTTATTGTCTATTTTTAGGACATATTCTACCATGGATGAAGGCAGCGGCGACGTGCAACTACTTGTGCTCGTCAAGTATAGGCACAGCAATGTTGACACCTACACTATGTATTACGACCTAAACATTTACATTTGTTTCTTTTGCTTTCCACCTACCCACTGTCATCAGTCACTTCTACATGTCTGCTCAACCACCCATTGTCATATGTTGTTGGTGTCCTCAGACATCTCAATTCTCTGTGGGCAGCAGGTGCATGTGGAGAATGGCAGAAGCAGGTATTAGAGCAGTGGTTAGGAGATATTTTGATGTTTTGGTGCAGGCCAACATTGCTGAGTTGATGTTCTGGTACATATTGATTTTGCAAAGTTTCAGCTCAATTTCACTTGTTGTATCTAGTTCTTACACCCATCTCAATCTGAATGCTCACCACCTCACATTGAAGGGCTTCAATCAGGATAACTGCCTGGTTGCCACCTTCCATGCACACTCGGACAATGCACATCAACATCTCAACAAGGTCTTCATATACAGCTACCACGGCAGTGCACACAGCTGGATGGCACGTCAAATAATTGTCCGACACACTGTTTCACATCAAATGTCGACAAAACACTTCTTCAATCTGCGTGCTAAATGTGTCATGAGTTTTTTTGTCTTTTTCATGTTTTTTTCCGTTTTTTTGACTAACTACGCTATGATTTTTCAGTGTGGCTTTGCCACTGGTGAGTACGACTCAGCTGCTGGCAATGTTTTGTTCTCTTTATAGTATTTTGGACATTATGTATAATTTAGTATAGATATTAACACTATTTGTATTCAATGTAGTTTACATATATAAACCATTGTGTGTAGACCTTGGACCTGCCGTGTGCCGCAATGGCCCATCCTCAATGGTCGCACAAGCATTTCTCAACAATTTTTGTATTTGGACGTTTCCAGGTTTGTTTAGTGATCCTCTTTGTTGATCATAGCTTCTGGTGGCACTTCGCATTCAGCTTGGAATCAAATGACTGGTTGTGACAGCATCAAGGCTTTGCACTGCTGCCTAGAGTATCTCACATATGACCAAGTGTCAATGCAGACAAGTCAAGGAATGATAGGTTTTTCTTTTTGACATTGCCTTCAATACCCCAGCGAAGTGATTAGTAAACCATCATCAATCAAAGCATCATCATTTGATTCAATTCGTGGAAGAACAGCCATGTATCACTATTCTTTCCTACTCACAATGGCCAACCTCTTGCATGCATTGCGCTTTAGAACCTTCAGCATCCATGACTTAGGTACTATCATGATTCTGTTGCACAATGATATATATCCATTCACCCTATCGTTCCCAGGTGGTTGAAATTATGATTACACAGGGATGTATGGTCCTGACAAACCTGGAGAAGAAGCAAAAGAGAATGCACACATGTGGAATATCTATCTTGACAAAGCAGAGAGTCATGATGTGGACATGATTGAGGGCTATCGGAGCATCATTGACAGTCTCCTTGAGTTTTGATGGATACATTCCTAAATGTCCTCTTCATTCAAGACAGGCTGCACTCTTCTCAGCAGTAGTAACGACATTTGTTGCTCAAACATCTCAAGCGCTCCAACCAGACAACGCACCGATTACAGTATCCCTACTTATTGAAACCAACCAATTATTGAGTTCAATCTGGCAGTCAATGGAGCACAAGGTTCTTGGCTTCATGTGCATTTGACAGGAATGCAGAAGACTTGCATGAATTGGTGGAGCAAGGAATAGACCTCAATGGTCATAATTCTGGAGATAGGCCTGCTTTGCATTATGCAGCCAGTGTAAGCCTGCCATAGCAGACTCATGACAAAGTGGAAAGGAGAAGTAGAGAGGCAGCACCACGGATCATGTGACACTGACTGAAAAGGTGGAATTCACCTTTGTTGCTCTTCACCTAATCTTACACACACAACAAAGGTGAGAAAAGTAAATTACTCTTGTACACCTGATCTTACATACGCAACAAAGTATCTGTTGTCTTGTCTGATTGGGTCCGAGTGAGGCTGCCAAGAACAACAGCCTTCCACTTTTTTTTTGACACCAACAACCGGCTTCAAAAATTTCATCCTGCCCTGTTACATCCCATTGACACCCACCCCACTTGTTACTTGGCAGGAGGCACAAAGAAGAGCGGCACCAATTAGCACACTGCCACTGACTTTGGTTCACGTGAATAGAACACTGTCTGAGACCTCGGACAAAAAATTTCAAACACCACCACTCTCACCATCAAGCTCGGAAAAGAGCTCATCCAAATCAGACAATGACCAAACACACTTCCCGCCAACCTATCAACACCCCATCGCTAGCCCGCTGCCATCAATGCTGCATGATTACCACTGGCAATGCTGCCAAGATTGAGAAACACCACTGATGTCACAAACTGACAATAGACCTCTCACAGAAGTAAAGGTGACAAAGTTGAAGGATTGCCCAATGCTAATGCCGGGCTGGGTCAATGTGGAGAAGTTCCAGGAATGGTCAAACGCTTGCCACCGGTACCTGAAACACTCTGAAAAGAAGCCCAAGGAGATTGTGAAATATGTTGCTGATGGGATGCTGGAGCCGAGGTTTGTCAAGTGGTACCATGCAAGCCAAAAGTGTATTGATGCCCTCTCACTTGACAAATATCTCACCGAGTTTGAGAAGTACGCCCTTCCACTCAAGTGGGAGCAGGGAGTAAGAAATACCATCTTATCTTTCAAGCAAGAACAAGCCATTTGCTGACTGAGAAATAGAACTCAAAAACTTGAATGCCCTGCTCACAAACACGAAGTCCTCATGTGCCCTGTCAGACATAGCATTGCAAGCCCAGCTGGAGGCAAATATGAGCCTTGATCTCTGAGCCAAGCTGGACAACACCAACTTCATTGCCACGGTCTTCACAGACTGGGTTTGAGAGGTCACCAAACTTGACAAGGACATCCAGGAGGAAAACGCGCGCACCCAGAGATTGATCAATGCCAATAACGCGGCTTGAGCAGCAGAGCGTCAGAAGGGCAAACTGTTGGCAGACCAACTCTCAGATCCACCCACATGTGCCCAATCCATCTCCCCAATGGTCTCCAGGTCCCAGACACCAACTCTTCGCCTGCCCAAGCTAACCAACAAAGAAAAGAGACTCTTGAAGGAGCACAAGGGATGTACCTGATGCCGGATTCCCTACTGCGACCACCCAGGAGATCCATACAAGTGCCCGCTGAAGTTGAGCAATGCATGGCCAGACCCATGCACGCACAAGACCGTGACCCTGGAGATGTGCTTGGCAGCAAAACCTAAGACTGTGGTGGCCTATGCCTATGAGGATGAGGCTCAAGACGAAGACACCAATTCATATGTCTCTCCATCAGATCCCTCCTTCACAGGCCAACACCTGAAGGCCAAGCTTGACGTGTTTGGTCCTGCTATCCTCTCCTTCCCTCTATCCATATCAGCGCTCCTTGATAACAGTTGCCCTTCTACAGTGATTAGTGACAAGCTTGCAACTCAGCTTGGACTACGTCAATTTCCCCTTCCGCCGAAGGAGGATAATCTAGTCTCATTAACAAAAACCCTGATGACCTGTCAAGAGTATGTGAAACTGGAGGTGGCATCAGGGAGCGGAGCATGGAGATCAGGAATGTTCAAGGCAAAAATATATGTTAACTTACCTGTACCGCTCATCCTTGGTATTCCCTTCCTTGAATCAAAAAAGATACTCCTAGACATGGACTCCCGCACTGCAGTGGATAAGAGCACAGGGTACAATCTCTGTAAGCCACCCCCAATGCCTCCACAGAGGAGATCTGCACCTGAGATACCGTTGCCACCACCACAGCAGAAGAAGCCACAGCGAGCAAAGGAGGAGCCCAAAGCAACAAAAGGACCCACCGAACTTGGAGATTGTGCATTTCCAGAGACTATCATGGCAATGGTGAGAGAAAGGATTGAGGTTCTAGCCTTTGAGGAGAAACTCTGAGAGAAGGATGCAGAATTCAAGCAGAAATATGCAGATCGTTTTCCAGTCCGCTTACCAGACATCCAATCAGTACCGGACAACATCTACCATTGCATTCATCTCAAGGATCCCCATAAGGTTGTTAATGCCCGAGGATACATAGTGCCAAAGAAGTACCACAATGCCTGGAAGAAATTGTTAGACAAACACATAGCAGCAGGGAGATTACGACCATCCTCATCAGAGTTTGCATCCCCGGCCTTCTGCATCCCAAAGTATTGCAACGGAGCACCCAATAACACTGTACTGCCTCAATGGGTGAATGGCTATTGGGAGCTGAACAAGAACACTGTGTGAGACAATTACCCCCTGCCCTGGGTTGATGACATCCTAGCAGCCTGTGGGCAGGGAAAAATCTTTGGGAAACTCAACATGACAAATTCATTCTTCCAGATACAAGTACACCCTGATGATATCTACCTGACAGTAGTTTGCACCCCCTGGGGACTGTATGAATGGACAGTCATGCCAATGGGAGGTTGTAACGCTCCCTCCACACACCAACGACGCGCCACCAATGCACTCTGAGAGCTGATTGGGGTCATTTGCTATGTCTACATGGACAACATAGTGATCTGGTCCAATTTGGTTGAGGAACATGAGCACAACGTTGTCAAGGTGATGGAGGCGCTGAGGCAAGTGGGCCTGTATTGCAATCTGGCAAAATCCGTACTGTTTGCCACAGAAATATCATTCTTGGGACATACCATCTCAGGGGCAGGAATCGGCGCCGATCTTTGCAAGGTCGACCGAATCACCCACTGGCCAAGACCCACCACTGCCACAAATGTCAGAGGATTCTTGGGACACTTGGCAGCCTTTCTCCCAGCACTCGCAGAACATACCAGCATCCTGACACCCCTAACCACAAAGGAGTGCAACAAGGTGTTCCCAGAGTGGACAGAAGATCATCAGCAGGCATTTCATGCCATCAAGAGCATTGTGACAGGGGTGGAGTGTCTGACGGTGATAGATTACGATGACCCAACCAAGAAGATCTTTGTCACAACAGATGCTAGTGACCGACACACGGGAGCAATCTTAAGTTTTGGAGAGATGTGGGAGAGAGCAAGACCAGTGGCATATGACTCGTATCAGCTCAAACCGGCAGAAAAGAACTACCCAGTGCATAAGAAGGAACTGCTAGCAATAGTCAAGGCCTTGAAGAAATGGCAATCCAGCCTTCTGGGAGTGAAATTTGATGTATACACAGATCACCAGATGCTCAAGTTCTTTCAATCCCAAAGAGAGATGTCCAGATGCCAGGCCCACTGGTTGATGTTCCTTGCCAACTTTGAATATGACATTGTGTACATATGGGGAGAGGAGAACACAGTGGTGGATGCACTGTCGAGGATGCCAGATGACAAACTGAATCCAGGACTTGCTGCATGTGCACTCACCTACACACATTCACCAACACAGAGAGATGACAAGGGCCTCAAGAAGGAAATTGTTGAGAGATACAAAGAGGATACCTTTGCACAACAAGTACTGGAGGACATAAAGAAGGGGAGCGTCGAGGGGAAACACGTGGAGAACGGACTGATCTATGTCAGCCATCACCTCCTGATACTGAGCAGCACTCACATTCGTGAACTGTTATACAACCTAGCACATGACTCACTTGGCCACTTTGGGTTTGAGAAAAGTTACCAGGCACTCCGAGACTCCTACTACTGGCCCAACATGAGGCAAGACCCATGCATGCAATGTCAGAGGAACAAGGATCAGACATCCAAACCAGCGGGACCACTACACCCACTCCCAGTACCAGATGAGAGATTTTCAGTAGTAGGAATTGACTCCATTGGACCGCTCCTGGAAGAGGAGGGCAAAGATACAATCATGTCAATGACTGACTTGATGGGAGCCAACATTCAGCTGGTGGCAACACACTCCTCATACACGGCAGCACAGGTGGCAGTAGTACTCTTTAACAGGTAGTACTGTGAGAACGGCCTCATAACACAGATTGTCTCAGACCAAGACCCACCTTTTGTGGCTGAAGTTTGGCAGGAGCTCCACAAACTCACTGGAGTCAAGCTCAAGATGTCGACGTCTTACCACCCCAAGACAGATGGTGGGAGCAAGAGGACAAACAAGACGGTAGTCCAGAGCATCCAATATCACGTTGACAGAAACCAGAAAGGGTGGTCCAAGACCCTGTGCAGGGTGAGATTTGCAATCATGAATACCATCAGCGCATCCACAGGGTACTCGCCCTTCCAGCTCAAAACAGGCAGATCACCGAGACTTATTCCACCCCTGGCACCATTGCCCCCAGATGCCTCAAAAGAAGTGATAACCGCAAGGGAGATCATAGAGAAGCTTGAGATGGATGTAAAGGAAGCCCAGGACAATCTGCTAGCAGCCAAGATTTGACAAGCATACCATGCAAATGAACATCGGGGACCAGAAGACCGCTATAAGGAGGGAGACCTAGTCATGCTGTCAACAAAATATTGTCAAAGAGACTACAAACAAAAGGGGAAGAAGAGAGTGGCCAAGTTCATGCCGAGGAGTGACGGACCATACAATGTCATGAAAGCATTTCCAGAGAAGTCGGAGTATACACTGAGGCTACCTGGATCTGCCCGATCCTTCGCAGGGTTCCACACGAGCTTACTGAAGAGACACATACTGAATGACGCATCACTTTTCCCAGACCAAGAATACCCATGCCCAGGGCCAGTGGTTACAGAGGACAGAGCACAGGATCAGTACCTGATCGAGAAGATTGTTGATGCATGCCAACATGGACGAGGACACCAATACCTAGTCCAGTGGATATGATACGGGCCTGACCATGACGAATGGCTACCTGGGTCAGAGCTGGAGGACTGCGAGGCACTAGACAGGTGGGAAGCAGAGAACGGAACGGAGGTCTGAGAACCAGAGCAACTTTTCGGAGGGGGGAGGAGTGTAAGCCCGCCATAGTGGACTCATGACGAAGTGGAAAGGAGAAGTAGAGAGGCAGCGCCACAGATCATGTGACGCTGACTGAAAAGGCGGAATTCACCTTCGTTGCTCTTCACCTAATCTTACACACGCACAAAGGTGAGAAAAGTAAATTACTCTTGTATACCTAATCTTACACACACAACAAAGTATCTGTTGCCTTGTCTGATCAGGTCCGAGTGAGGCTGCCAAGAACAACAGCCTTCCAGCCAGTGCGGGCAATCTGGATGTGGCCATTGCCCTTGTTGACAGAGAGCCAGCCCTGATCTCTGCGCAGGCACAATTTTTGTGGAGTACAGCACTTGACAGTGCCATTCTAGGTTCGTACGACCCTCGTACCAATCGAAGTTCGGACAAGTATCATCCAATGGTGACCTTCCTTTCGGATCATGGTGCCCAATCATCAAGTCACAATACACTGTACTTTGCATTGACAGCTTATGGATCCTACAGGAACCCGGAAAGAGTGAAGCTTTTGCTTGACTGCGGATGGGATAGAACAGTGAAGGATGCTGAAGGGAAGACATTGCTTGACATTGCACGCAGCAAAGGCAATGACACCCTTGTCAAGTACTTGGAACATTACCAGACTGTCCGGTTCGCCCCATATGAGGTGACGTCTCACACTGTGAATGAAGAGACACCATAAATCTCTGCATTCTAACCATGGAACTCGATTCGATATATGCATATATGCGATTTTTGTGCACGTATACGAGACAGATACAATGATACTGGAAACGTTTATATATGACATGTACCTGGTAACCAAGGGAGAACCATCCGAAGAGAGACTTGCAGAGATAATAAAGATACCGTAGACATTGCCTGCCAAGCTTGCAATCACAACAATGCGATGAGAAACGTG
>JAGGAT010001174.1:0-10819 GCA_017657195.1 Termitomyces sp. T70a | reverse complement strand
AAACTTGGCCTTCACTATGGGTCAAGTTTGTTATAGTATTAGGAGCAAAGCAGCCATGCCATGTGCATGCCATTGCATCTCTTTTGTGCTTGTTCTCTTCATCTCTTTTGTGCTTGTTCTCTTCACTTCTTTTGTGCTTGCTCTGGTCCAACCCTGCCCAGCATGCACTCCATTGACTGGCATGCACTTTGCACTCAAATCTCCTCTCCAGTCTCATCAAGGAACCCTTCCTTAACTTGACCCACTTATTAAAACCAGCTCTACCAATCCCAGTGTAAGTTCCCAGCCCCAGAACTTCCTCAACCTACTGTTTCATGCCCTGAACAACACTTCAGAGCACTTGACACCTCAGTACACATAGTTTGGCACTTGAGTCTGCCTTGTAAAAGTGTTGCTTAGTAGAAAAAGCCCCCAGGTCAGCAGAACCTGACAGACTGCTCAGCCAAAAAGGTCCTTACCTTCACAGACTGACAGACTCCTGCTGTTTGGCAGTTTCTTGCACCTATTTCTGGTTACCCTGAGAACTTCATGAGAGGATTCTCTTCTCATGTCAGCAAAGCATGAGCAGTTCACAAATACATGATGATCATCATCAACCTCTGACTTACAACCAAAACAGCAGTACGGTCCTGATGTGGTCCTGATAGTTTGCCTCTTGCATGGAGACATAGCGCTGTTGGAAGTTGTCTGGCTTAAGAGTAGAGTTGTGTTACAGCCTAGTAGCATGATATTGCATGCAAGTAAGGAAATTCAGGAGGAGATCCAGGATCATAAGCTTGACGATGAAGTCTCAGGCCATGTTTGTACTCTAGTTCCTGTGTTGTATGTTGTGCCATCTTTTGCTCTATATAATTTCTAATGTTGGATTCAATCCATCCATTCATTGGGTTATATAGTATGTGGTCATCCATGTAAAACATAGGGACTGGGGCATATAGCGTGTCTGGAGTATATTGTGTGTTGATGGCATGCTTATCAGCTGAGGTGTTGAGGATCAATGGTACTGTGTCTCTGTTTTTGTGACCTTTTGTATACTTGATAATGGTTGTGCTCTGGTCGAGAATAGCCAATAACCAGCAATAGTAAGAGCAACCATTCATGTGACAGAGTTTGACTTTGTAGTTGACTGTCATGCAACTGTCTTCAATTAGTCTCACCAAGTTCAAATGATCAGTGTGAATGGTTTCATTATCCATGATTCCTTGAGAAACAATAGACCCTATAATCAAACCCATTAGTTTGCCATGAAGGATGGATATGCAACAGCCACTCAGTTTGACTGAGATGGTTTTACAACCTGTGATTGCTGCTGTGACAGACTTTGGATCTAGTATGCCAGCTACAGATGGAGTCATTGATCCATCAGTACCCCAGTGATTTGCTACTGGCGCTTTCATAGTCAGGAGAAGAGTACTATTGGAGGTTAGTGCTAATATATAGTTCTCTGCCTTACATTGTCTGCTCTGTTTTGCAATCAGTAATTTGGGTTGACCGGTGTAAAGCATGCTGATGTGAATTTTTGAAAATGCTTCCTTGGCTACTGCCCAGTTATGCTTCTAGGCATCTGACTACCTACCCTTGGGTAGCATGCACACTACAAAGGACATTTCCCCATCAGCGTCCACATGCCACTTGCCTATGCTGTTGAGCTGCCTGAAGCCCATTGAGCACAGTGATTGTAGGGTGTGGCCAGTTATTGGATTGTTGGTCAAATGTGTGGATCTTATCAGGGGTGAGGCATGGGAGATCAAGCATCTTCCTTCAAGTAGATGACTGAAGTTAGTAGGGCAAAGTGAGACTCTAAGGGTTGATAGGTGCTCATGTGCAACCAGCCACATGGATGGGATGAATCCTGAATAGCATGCAAAACTGCGATTTAGGCCACATCCATCAAGTGGAAATGTGCAGTTGTTAATCTGGCAAGTCCAGTCGGCTAATGTGATATTAGCCATTAGCCTGTGCGCCAGAATGTGATGATTTAGGTCCCAAACTCAACTGTCTATTGCTATTCTGGCATTGATCCTAGCCAACAATGGAAAATCAAAACCACTGAGCTCCAACAAAAGTGTTTGTGGCTGTGAAGATGGACAGAAAGAAAAGCCCAAGGTTTCATGGATGGTCAAGCTTAACAGTGTCAGCATGCAGGATGGGTTGTAGTGACAGCAATGCTCTACAGCATGAAATAATATTTTGAGTTATGATATTGCATATGAGTGTGAATGGCATTCTAATGGTGAAGCTAGGAAATCTGAAAGTGTCAATAAAATTAAGTAACTCAGTGTATCTAGACTTTGGGTCATTGACCTGCATGTGCAAAAAGCTGAATTCATTGGATGAGACTGGTACCTGGCATTCTGTAACAGTCCATGGATGATCACAGGCATGTTAGTAATTGACAGAAAGGATAGAGTATTTGGCAATGGGTCCATGTTGTTCAGGACATGCACAGTTGTCTTTTCCCATGAGGTTAGCCAACCATAAGTGAATTGAAACCTCTCCATCTCAAGGGTGAAATTCCTAAGGAACTGGTGTGACAGCAAAGCTAAATAGCTGTTGTCAGTAGCCTCTGTCATGGATACCGTTAGTGTTTTGTAGTCGTCAGGAAGATGAGAGTTATCAGCCAAATTGGACATACTTTTAAGCACCACTGTGTCCAGATCCATAGCAGATAGATCATCTAGGTATCTATGACCCAGACTGGTAGTGATGGTGGCCTTAAAACGGGAAATGGGCCACTCTGCTTTGTGACGCCATCCACTATGATCTGGGAAGCAATACCAAAAGCGGTCCTTGGAAAGCACTTAACCATTGATTGGGCTGCTCAATCAAGGTCGCAAATCTTTGAAGGTAAGCCATATTCCTTGCATGCATTGTAGAATCCATGTGGAGAGAGATAGTTGAATCTCTTCATCTGATCCCATTTGAGCAGGTACATAGTCTTCTTGTTCTGGCGGCTCCACATTTTGAGTCTGCACAGAAAGCTCATGAGATCATGTGTTTGTACCCCAGGTTGAGTTGCTACTTGCGTTTTTGGGATGATACCCAGTCATGCTATGTAAGGTAGAAGTTTGTAATTCATCCACATCATTGGAGAGTTTGCCAGGAAATTTGAAATGATAAGACCTCTCCAATTAGAGAGGTCTGTATGGATACCCTTTTTATGAAAATAAGTCAAGTGAGCATCCTTCAGATCTCCCAGGAAGCATGCATTCATGACCAAGTAATTATACAGGTCAACCACCAGTTGCAAGACCTGGTCAAATAGGTTCTTGATGCACTACTTTTCCCATCTGTCTGGTCCTGGGGAGGGACAGGGGTTCCCCTTCCTAAGCAGTGCGTGAAAGTCTGCCAGTGTTGCTAGCATAGGCCACTCAAACAGTTCTTGTGTAACCCTTTCTTGTACCCTGGCAACCAACGGCATAGTCAGCCATGGCCTTGGTTTGTCCAGTGGCGGTGATTGCTTATACAGGTTAGTGAAATAGCTTCTAGTAAGTTCCACTACTTCTCTTGGTTCTGTAACTAGTATATTTGGGTCCTGTGATAAGATAAGTGCAGTTGGAAGAGAGACAAAAGCAGAGGATCCCCCCATAAGCTTTTTTGAGGATCCCCCAGCCAGTACTCTACCAATTCCTCCAAGATCATGCTGTTTGGCCCTCCTGCAGATTTCAGCTTTCCTTGCTGCATGCAAGTCACTGTAATAGGCTTTCCGAGTATCAGTCAGAAACCTTACAAAGGAGAGTTTGAGCTCAGCAGGTTGAGATTTGAACTCAAAGAGTAGGGACTCATAAGCTCTCCATGAACCATATAATGTGCTTTGATGGAGACCTTTCACAATCATGATGGCTTCTCCAATATGGCATATTTTTGCAATTAACTCCCAAATTGCCAGGGAGGTGACCTTCCTTTCTTGGTGTTGGAATGGTTTTGTTTGACTGAAAGTGTCAAGGGCAGCCTGTCCAATGATGTCAGTGAGTTTCTTATAATGGAGCATGTACGTTTCATCATCCGTTATTTCTTTATCCATATCAAACTTATCCTCTTCAACTAAGCAATCAACTAGCGAAGCAAATGCTGCAAACTTGTGTTGGGTATTTGATTTTTGGAGGTGGTGAGGGCAAGAGCTGGCCTGCTGGTTTAGCATGAAGGGCATGCTTTGACTGTAAACAGGGCAGCAACAGAACCAGTCTTGCTACCACAGCTCTATGATCCATTCCTGCAATCCATGTTTGATTAGTGTATATTTCATGTTCATAAAGAGTGGAAGTAGAGGTTATGACTCTATCAATAATGCTACCACCATCATTGGAGTGCCAGGCACAACTAGTCCAATTTGAGAACCTATTGCGGTCCAGGACCCTCTGCTATACATTGGTTCTGTCAGTCTTGTTCAAAAAACTCAGTAGGTATTGCCTCGCCATCACGTTATCTGAAGCCCATTTTACTGAGGATACTGTGGCATTGAGATAGCTGAACAGCAACCATGAGGACTTTGTACGGCAGACTAAATCTGTTAGTTGTGGCCAGAATTTGCCAGAGAGCTTGTCAAGGCCCAGATCACATGGCACATAAACTGCAAACACATGGTGAATGAACAAAGTAGAATTGAGGCATGGAATGACCACGTCCAATGCAACTACTTGTCCATGGAGGGCTGCATGTGATAGCTATATATGTGCAATCACTTGAATATCTCTCTGTATGCCCAACACAACACCCCATTTACTCCTGTGCACTGAACACAGTACCCCATTCTCTTCCAGAATCTTGTAGTTTGAGACTGGGATGTTAGCTCCCATATTTGACCATGTTTTGGTCTCTGAGATTGTGAAGAAGTGTGGAGATATTCTGGAAATCATAGGGCCAATTAGGGCTAGTTTGACTGGGTTAACTAGTCCGTTGGCATTCAGCACAAGGATAGAGACTTGGGATTGGGGTTTGTTGGGTTGGGTAGACACACAAGGTATTATAGCAGAGAGCACAATCATATATAAAATAATGCAAAGGAGAAAGGGTAGCAAGAGAAAAGATAGTATCATCAAACTCTAAATAGATGGTTTAGTAAGCATATACAAGGGTGCGATGTCATTTTTATAGTCCTTGAAATTATCTGACTGTCCAATTGGCCTCCATGCTGAGGAAAGCATGTGAACAGTTAAGTTTGTGGTTGAGCACATGATCATAGTTGAGCACAAGGATGAGCACATAGAGGTAGAGATAGTAGAAAGGATAAATGTTTTGATGCTATTGAGAGCAGAAAAGGAAGGAAGAGTATTGAGTGCCCAACAGGCATAGGGATTTCCAAAAAGACTCCTCCTCTGTAACACCCAATGCACTTCACTATTGACCCTTGAGGTCTGGATTGGGATTACCTCATTGGTTGGCAGTCTGAGGAAATGGGCACTTGTATTTAATTCACAAACACCAGTGGCACAATCACAATTGAAACATACTGGTTCAGCACCTGGCTGCCTTGTGGAGCTGCTCAACGTAAACCTGTCTGCTGGGACCACATTGTCTGTAGTGTACTCTTCTGCTGGCATCGGGGTCACATCATCCATAGTCTTATGCTTCTTTCTGAGTCTGATGTTGCGGGTGGAATGCGACTTGCTAGGCAAAGTGAGAGTTTGCCAAGTAGTAGATGTATTGGTGGGAGTGACTTGCAAGGTGGAGGCCTGCTGAGAGTTGGTCACAATGGTATGGGCAGCTGGCATTAAAGGCTGTGACTGCATCAGAGGCAATGAGTGTGGGCAGGGAGCAACACTGACTACATTTGCAAATTGTTCCAAAGTCTCAAATAGTTCTGCTCTTTTGCTAGCAAGCTTGTTGCTCAAGGTTGTGAGCTCCATCTGGATCTTGTCCCTTTTCTATTGGTCAGTGTGAAAGAAAAGCAATACACATAAGCTTCCAACAACCATGCGAGAACATGTTTGCTGTTCCCTGCCTTGTACCAGAAGTGCTTGTTTGGGTTGTACACAACCTTTGGTCAAGTGTCAGAACTTGATCAAATAATTTCATCTGTGCTGAGGCCATGTTGTCCTGTTTGATCTGCACTGACTGCACTTCATTTTTAAGTTCACAAATCTCGGCCACCATAGTTTTCATGGAACTATTGATCTGATCTGCGCCCTTTGAGACCTGATTACCCAAAGTCTTATGGGTTGGGTTCTCATTATAGTCCCACAGCTGATGAGGGGGGGCTATTAAGTCTAGGAAGAGTGTTGGCCCAGGTGGCCATGGAGAAGATGAACAAATCTGAATTGAGGTCAGTTGTCTGACTTCTGATCCAAGAGCCTGGAGCTGTCTTTCTTGCCCATTTCTCAATTCAAGTCTCCATTTGTTCCTAATCTTGCATTCCTGCAACTACAAGTTCAAATGGTCGTTCAATCAGAATTTCTTTGAGGGGTTCAATACGGGCCATGTGTTTAGAGACCTTAGTGGGAACTGCAAAGGTTCCTAATGCTATGAACCTGTCAGCATCAAAAGGTAACAGGAACATAACCTGTGGGCCCCCAAATGACGCAAAGATAGTGGCAGTCTTGAATCCCTGTTTTTTGATATGCTCCTTGATTAAGAGTAGGTCCGCAGTTGGTACATTGCTACAATCCTGGATGCCTGGATATAAGTCTAGCAATCAACACAAGAGACGTTTATCACTGTGTCCTTTTTTGCTAGCACTCCACTGAATCTTCCAATTGCACTTTGCCTCAGTAATTGCATCCTTGATAATCTCTAACAGGTCGGCCCTTAGTTCTGCATTGTCATTAGACTTCAACTCAATGTAGCAGGCAGATGATGCGTTGGAAGGTCTGTCATAGAATGGGTTGACAATGATTGGGAGTTTATAAAAGTAGTCAAATCAAAGGTCAAGACCTAAATTGTAAAGAGTGTCGCAAACTAGTACCACAGGTGTTTTAGATGAGTTGTTTCATACGCATTCTCTGATGACAAGTTGGTTGCCCTTTGGCATCAGGGCAGGCAAGAACATCATTGTCTCATTGTCTGACTTCATGTCTGCTTCTGGAGTAACTGGGCTGATGCCAGATATTAGTGACTATGGGGTAAAATCCGGTATTTTGGGCTTGAATGAGGCTGTTTGTGGTAGGAATTCCTGTATAAAAGGGGCCATTAGAGTTTATAGTTCAATGGGTGATGTGATCAAGGTAAAAGTGATGTGTACACAAGGAGAAGGTGATGAGTGGGAAGAAATAAGCAAATGTGTTTGAAATCAAGTGTAGGATGGTTTAAGGCTTGGAGAGTATTGATGGGTTTAATAGCTATAAGAAACAGGCTAAAACAGGTGTTAATGAGTTTTGAGTTGCGGAGTGGGGTGGACTGGTTGTTGTTGTTGTTGTTGTTGTTGTTGTTGTTGTTGTTGTTGTTGTTGTTGTTGTTGTTGTTGTTGTTGTTTTTGGGCCTTTCTAGCAAAACAAATATTAGAAAGCAGAAGCCAGAGCAGAAACAAGCAGATGGAAACTAGATAGAAAATAGATGGAAAGTCAAAGATAGAACAGAAACAAAAAAATGCACCAACTTGTGCTGAATTTCTGGTGAACTTCTTTTTTTGCTCCACTCTACAGCCATTTTTTGGAAAAAAAAACTTTCCTTCTACAGTGTGGGTTAATGTAGAATATTTTTCACAGCCATATTGTATTGTGCAAATACCTCCAATTCTGAGGTATTATGGTCCTTATCCCTTAACAAGTTCTTTATCTCCTTATCTATCTCTTCTGCCATTATCTGTCAGACAACATTTTGCAACAAAATTTTCAGGAGCACCTTTGAATCTTTATGCTGGTAATAAGGATGCCAGCAATTTTTGATATACTGGACAATCTATCAGGTTCTTTTCAATGAGTTGCTGTACCTACTCTGATTCTCTCTGCCTACTCTTCTCCTATCTTTGGCTCTGTCCCTTACTAGCCTAATAGTTGAAGATATCTATTAAGATTTTATCCTTCAAGATAGCAGTCCTAGCTTGTGCATTAGTTGAGCAGCAGTATAGTTCCTTGTATGGATTAAAAATATATCTTCCTTTAGCTGTGAATGTTGGTTCTACTTGTCTTTTCTTTGGTAAAAATATTGATTCAGGCAATTGCATGAGGATAGACATGGATTTGCAAATAATATAAGTTTCTCTCTCAACAACAAAAAAATTACATGATAAAATATCTATTTCTGTTTAGTCACTGTCAATGAAACAGATGGATTCTGTTGTCTACTGTTGTTCTTCTGCTATTTGTTCCATTTATATCTAGTTGGTATACAGAGACTACAAAGAACAATAATTTTTGAGTTCCATTCAGTAACCATCAATCTGCTAGACAGACTCCATTGTTCATCTGTTATCTGGCCTGTCAAGAATTAGGCTATTGAAGAGGATTGTGGTATGTGGAAGTGGCACGTGACCCACATGCAGTGTGCTGCAGAGGAAAATTTGAGGAGAGGAAAAACTATACAGTTATATGGATATGGATTGGAAATAGAAGGCTGGATACCTCAGTCATTTGCACACCAACTGAGGTATGTTAGCTATATCCTAGATGGCTAAATACCAATTAACTAATTACTTTTGTAGTCTATATTAAAACAGGTACTTAGACTGAGTACAGTCATTTGCACACTGACTGAGTCTATATTAAAACATAGGCATATTATTGATATTAATGATATCTGTTGCACATCACCTCCTATAAGGTCTATGTGATCAGTGTGACTTCATGTTATCTCAGGTACAATGGTTTGATCCTGGCCATAAATATACTCAACTTTTATTGGTGTACTAAGCATGATATAATCATAATTCCCACATTCTTCAATCATGA
Organism: Termitomyces sp. T70a; assembly: GCA_017657195.1. Lineage (NCBI taxonomy): Eukaryota > Fungi > Basidiomycota > Agaricomycetes > Agaricales > Lyophyllaceae > Termitomyces > Termitomyces sp. T70a. Next base: position 1,997 of record JAGGAT010001174.1, on the reverse strand, counting down.
ACCTGAACTCTCTCAAGAAGCACAAGCAACTAAAAATGAGAGCAACAAGGCAAAGAGACCTCATCCTGTTTGCTGAGGAAAGGACAAGAGTTACTCAGAACACATGAGAATTGCCAGTCCTCATCAGAGAACAGTGGTCTCATTCCTGTTGTAATTGGTGCACCACCTGCAGCATTTCAAGATGATGACAACTTTGGAGACTTTGAAATCATTCTGATAGTAGATGATACAATTCCTGCCTCTATGAGGCATGTAAAGATGATTTCTAGATTTCTATTTCTGCTATTATTGGCAACAAATTATTCAAGATAGGAAAAAGCAGATTATCTTGATTGGTTCATCAACTATATTCCACAGTTGCTCTGAGATCACTAATTATATTGCTTGCCTTGACCAACACTTTGCATAATAGGAATGCCATGATCACATTGGGTCAACAATATTCTTCATAGATGTTTATGCTGCATGCACCACTCCAACCCACTTCACCAACCTAAAGTATGGAATAGTAAGTATTACCAACCAATGAACATGTCTGATGCTGAAGGGTAATTTTATATCCCACACAATTTAATGCATACAAACCGTCATTGAAGGAAGGTCAAGGTCAAGGTTCTCAAGGACTATGAGTGAAAATTTGACATTCAGGAGCAAAAGTTTCTATAACTCCAATATAGCAATACAGTTCAGAATAGAACTATGGTAATTGATGTGGTGGCTAGAATGGATGGAAGCTTTGATAGAAACCTTGCAAATCAAACATATGTTGAACATCCACTAGCAGATATTGTAGATATTGAACTTTGCCAGCAGATAATATTCTAGAATGTCTAGCAGTAGATCTGTCTGCTGCAAGTAAGACTTCAAATTTCCTGAGCAGACTTCAAAATGTAAAAAATCATGCAAGAGGAAGAGCAACAGGAACTAGAGGATGATGACAATGTAGAGACAGGAGAAGTGCTAATGGAAGATATTCTAGAAGAAGGATTATGACCAGAAATTTCTACTGATGGCCCTGTTGATAAACTTCTTTCAGCAGCAGCTGCAGGATTTAATCATGTATGGCTTCTGTATTGACAGATATAGTTGTATTGGCAATCCAATACAGTAAATTGTACACACAACTAGAGTGTACTACATCACTGTCATTTTATGTGAGTGTTCTGTAATAGATGCATTGGTACAGAAGGATATGATCTACTCACAGCTAGTCTGCAGTACTTTTGATCAGACACAAATGTATTTTACAATGACTATTCTAGATGGCTTCCATCTGACAAATCTAGAGTGCAAAGTGTTTGCCTACCAGTATTGGCAGCAAATTGCAAGAATCACTTCTTCAATTGCATCTTCTGGTGAAGTAGACAACCTTTACAATGAACTACAATGAATTTCTTGCTCATAGCAGTAGCTGAAAACATTGGAGTAGGCAGGCTTTGGACATGATAAAATGAGGCACCCAATAGCACTGGACTGTGGTGAACTTGCAATATTCTGTTCCACCTGTCCTCAACCTGGAGTGAATCTTCCATCAAACTGGGAAGAAGATCAAGTTCAGTAGAAGTTCAATCATTCTTTAATAGTGATTAGTAACTTTGAGGCAGATTGCATCCAACATTGTAACTCTGCTTGTAATGTATAGCATTCAGAAGGTGGTAGTATGATAGTCAGGAAAGATGAGCTTATAGACTATTTCAAGCATGCAAAGGAACAGCCAACAGTGAGTGACATTACCTCCTATCCATCCATCATCTGCTTATTAATCCACTATCTGCTCTCTGTTGCATCTGTCTAATGTTCTGTATTCATTACTTTTATTATAGTCTGTTATTAATCTGTTCCAAGGAGCAGCTTGTGAAAATAATTTCAAAGCTATTAAAAAGACCCTGATGCTGAACAAGTCATGTGACATTACTGAATTGCAATGGCATGCACATGGCATGGCTGCTTTGCTCCTAATACTATAACAAACTTGACCCATAGTGAAGGCCAAGTTT
>JAGGAT010001173.1:0-10830 GCA_017657195.1 Termitomyces sp. T70a | reverse complement strand
CAGAATTTCTGTAGAATGACACAGTTATTCCACATCAACCCTTATCATTGGGGTATAGTGCACTGTAGTGGAGCACAGTTGGGATCTGCTGTAAAAGCAGATCCTCCTTCAGTCAATGCAGCTTTGTTAGGCACAATTGTCCCTAATGCCGCTCTCTTCTGGTGTTCCATTGCGGCCTGTCTGACTGCATAGTTCTGGAGAGTTTCTCTAGGCTGCTGAGGAGCATGAAGCATTGAAAATGCTTCATCAACTGGAGACAACAACAATGGTTTGTTCTTTTTGAGCAAGGGGGATGGCCATTCAGAGAATACTTAGAATCCTCAAAGCTGCTTCCTCTCTAGGTATTTCTTTACCTCTTGCTCCAAAAAATCAATGTAGAGTTCAATGAACTCTTCTGGGGCATTTGGGATAATGTTATCCCCTAAACTTTGCTGAATTGCAATATGTTTAGCCACTCTAGTGGCTAACCATTGTCTAGTAGAGGCTTTGGGAACCTCTAAACAATCCCTCCAGAATGCAAGAACTCTCTGGTTGAGAATCTCATCTGGACCTGTTTCATAATCTGTATCTGAGGTATCAGGTGCTTCCTCAGAGACCATCTCGACATAGGCTGAGAATGTTGTTCTCTGCCCTAAACCTGATGATGGGCCAGCTTGTGATGGGGCTGGCTCCTCCACATAGGCTTCCCTATGGGTACTCTGCATACCTATCGAGGTGCGTTGAGATTGCACAGTTCCAACTACAAAGCTCTGTCAGAGCTTAGTCTGGCTCACCCCTTATTGCGCACTAGAAGAGGCTGCTCCAGTCTCTCCACTCTGTGTGGATGGTCAGCCATCATCTGATGGTTGAGTAGGCATAGCAGAGAAAAGGTCTCCTGGCATTCCTCCATCTTCCACACTCATGGCACAACCGTGACATGGCATCACTTCCTAATTCCCATGGAGCGCTCTGAGGCACTCCACTTGCTGAGTTCCTGGAATCATGCCCAGAAACTTCTCTCTCCATGGACATTGATATGCCCACTCCCTACTATAACAGTTTTACTCCAAACCCATTTTAGTACAATCACCGATAGTAAAGTTTGAACTTCTTTTAAGGAAGTTTGGTTGCTTGCTGTAGCAAAGATAGTCAATGCAGGTTGACTTGAAAAAATGTAATGTTGTTACTGAGCCTTTTACACACAAAACCATAAGTCAGAACCTATCTATTGATTCTGGCTATAGTTGTGCAAAAGGACTACTTGAGGTTATGTAAAATAACCTCACTACTTATATAATAATTAACAATTACATAATCAATAAATAATAATAACAAAAAAGTAAGAGTACTTTATACTAAGTACTGTAACGAACATGATCTGTTATATGAAGCCAATAGATAAAGCTGGAAAAAAGCATTGGAGAAAAATATTAGCACAGAAAAAGAAGCAGAATTGAAGTAGAGAGTCCTCTGACATGTATGCTTGATATTGTAAAGTTTAATATTAAAGTGCTTACAAATTGCCAATTTTTCAAAAATCTTCTTGTTCTCATGAAATATGACCTCTACAGCATTCATCTGCACTAATGGTTCATTGGTACTCCAAATTGGGCATAGTATATAAAGTCAAGAACAGCAAGCATAAATTAAATAACAGCTGGATTGATTGCATTTGCCAAGATCTTAAAAAAAACTTTTTCATATTTTTGTATTCAGTTCTAGTACATTATATGATTAGTGAAATTCCTTTCTAAAAATAGCAAAGACTGGGGTGTAGTGTCATAGCTTTAAAGTGCTGATCAAACTTACTTATCCTTCCAGGTATTATCTCTGAAGCCCATCTAGAGACATAGTTCTTAAAGACTTTGTTATGTAGCTGATAGAGGATATTTGAAATTATACAAACAAAAATGTTACAGTAAGGTAGGCCTTGTCCCAATAAATTGATTAGTTGCAGTAGTTAGTTTTTAACTCTTTAGATTCAGGCCTTGGACCTGCTATATAAAGACTTGAAGTGTTTTTTCAGAATCCATAGTTTTTGAGCAACACAGTACATATTAGACATGAATTTTCTTTACATTTTACAATGAGATATTGTTCTAGATAGTTGCTAATGTATGCTGCTACAATAGGGTAAGCTTTTTGAATGAATCCATCAGCACAATCCATCTTGACATTATTTTTTCCAACTTTTACAGATGACTTTAGCATTTTTTGCATGCATTTATGAAAGAGTTGGTGGACTTCTATGCTATGACATTCTCATAAAAAGCACTTCAGCTTATAACCTAAGACATATCTGATAAATATCACTGCATGTGAGAAGGATTGATGATAGATCTTAAACTCAGTTGTTTCTATTGCTACATAAATGGGATAAACTTGCTTGTTGCACTAAAATTTGTAAAACTAATTTTGTCCAATGACAGGTTGACAAGAACAATAATTGCATCTGAAAGAAGTTTGGTTTTCATATATCAGATATATTGATTATGTAGTTAAGCTAAAAACTTACTTGTATATTTCAAGTCCAGTCTTTTTTATTTGTTTGACTATATTTATAATTTGTATAGCTTTCATCTTAAGTCCACTCCTGGTGCTAAGCAATTAGCGACCACACTTTACTTTGTCTACGCTAAAATTCTTAGCGTCTTCTTCATTCTATGTCCTAACAGTACTATACAAGTACACTCTTGTCGCTGGCACCAATGCTTGCTGCCTTGCACCTTTGACATACATGCTTAGCATCAATAGCTAAGAATCAAAATCTTTGTAAGCTTATCACATGCCATCCACTATTTTTCCAAAACTCTTACCACTTGCCACCAATCGATGGCAACATCCTTCCCACTCAACACCACACTTTAAGACCAAGTAATTGGGACCTGCCCAGGACTCCCTCATCACTTCACGGGCCCAGCACAAAACAAGGCTAAGTGCTACTTACTAAGAAAGCAATTATCTAAATTTTGGGCATATCAACGAAGTAAGGTGAGGTCACTAATTGCTTAGTGCCTCAAGTGGACTTAGAGATCTGAACTATGAGGCAAAAGGTGCTTGGTATGATTGGATGATCTGCTACTGACAAAAAGTAGAGTATTAATAGTAGGTGAAGGCAGCAACTTAGTGAAGGGTTAGCAATGACTCTAATAGTTGCTGCTAATGAAAATGTGAGTAAAAGTCTGTTAATAATACTATAAGGAAGGTAAATGCTACTCAGGAAGGGTCATGTGGGTGGCTAGCTAAGGTGTGCCGCCAAGTAACATGCAAGATGTCAGTCTTGTAACAGGGTCATAGCAAATGTGGACACTAAATTGAATGTGGCATGTAGTGGCAGTGACAGAAAATGCTAGCTGTTGGTCAGCTGTCAATATTAAGTCAAAAACAGGCATATTTGGAATCAGACTCAAAGAGAAAAGCCAGGCTGGCAGTGATTTGCTGATAGCAGTGGCAATTGCTAGCAAAGTGTAGAAGCAAAATGCAAGGGTAGTGGCATAACATCTATCAAACATTAAATTTGACAAGAGGTGGCATGTGCAGGTAGAGGATGTGACACATCACATGATTAAGATGCATTGAGTTTGGAGCTGGTGAGGGCATGCCTTGTGGAGAAGAGAGCCAATGAACTGGTGATGCCTGTGACCTACCATGGAGTGGGCAGCAAGGCTGGCTGGCATGTGAGTGTCTTTACTATTGCTCACAAGTGTCATACTTGGCTGTGAGAATGTGATGTTGCTGAATAGAAGACTTGTTCATAGGGGAGTGCTGGAGTTTTTGCCACCTTGGGCTAGTGCTAAGTGGTGCATGAAAAGCTTAAAAAGTGTTGAGCCAAACTGGGGGCTTATTGGCACTTCTACCAGCTCCAAGCTCAACATATTTTAATCACATGATGCATCACACCCTCTATTTGCATGTGCTGTTCCTTTTCAAAACTTGAGGTTTGATGAACATCATGCCACCCTCACATCTCACCTCTACACTCTGCCAGCAGTTGCTGCTGCTATCAGCAAATCACTGCCGGCCTGGCTTTTCTCTTTGAGTCTGATTCCAAATATGCCTGTTTTTGACTTAATATTGACAGCTGACCAACAGCTGGCATTTTCTGTCACCACCACTACATGCCACATTCAATTTAGTGCCCACATTTGCTATGACCCTGTCACAAGACTGACATCTTGCACATTACCTGGCAGTATGCCTTAGCTAGCTGCCCACATGACCCTCTCTGAGTAGCATTTACCTTTCTTATAGTATTATTAACAGACATTTACTTACATTTTCATTAGTGGCAACTATTAGAGTCATTGCCAACCCTTTACTAGGTCACTGCCTTCACTTACTATAAATACTTTACCATTTGTCAGTAGCAAATCATCCAATCACACCAAGCACCTTTTGCCCCACAGTTTAGATCTCTAAGTCCACTTGAGGTGCTAAGCAATTAGCAACCTCACCTCACTTTGTCTGCACTAAAGTTCTTAGTGCCTTCTTTGCTCTATGTCTTAACAGTACTATATGGGTATACTCTCATCACCAGCACTAATGCTTGCTGCTTTGCGCCTTCAACGTATGCATTTAGCATTAGCAGCTAAGTATTAAAAGCTTTGTAAGCTTAGCATGTTCCATCTTCCAGCTACTATTCCCCAACTTTTTACTGCCTGCCACCATTGGCAGTAACATTCTTCCCACTCAACACCACACTTTAGGACTGAGTAAACTGGGACCTGCCCAGGACTCCCTCAGCACTTTGCAAGCCCAACGCAAAACAAGGCTAAGTGCTACTTACTAGGAAAGCAATTAGCTAAATTTTGGGCACATTACCAGTCTCATCAAGGAACCCCCCCTTGACTTGGTTCACCTACTAAAACTAGCTTTACCAACTCCAGCACAAGTCTCCAGCCCCAGAACTTGCTTGACCTACCATTTTGCACCCTGGACAATATTTCAGAGCACTTGACACTTCAGTACATGTAGTTTGGCACTCAAGTCTGCCTTCATGACCTGCACTAGCCCCAAGCCCTAGACACTCACCAAACCATCCCAACCACCCTGGGACAACAAGACCCTTGTCAACAACCCAAGAAACACACCCTCCATCAGCTCCAGCACCCCAGCACACCTTCCATTAGCCCCGGCACTCCAGCACACCTCCCATCAACCCCCCATCAACCCTGGTGCCCACCTCACACCAAAATCCCCCAATCAACCCACCTGCCCAGCCCACTGACTCTGACCATCCACCAATCATCTGGCTTCCCACATGAGCACCCCTAAATGCCCTGCACAATCATCTCTGACACTATTCAGTACCTCACACTGCGGGCGCTGGAAAATGTTTCCATTGGAAAAAGTGTAAAAGAAACATGTTATGCCATTTCTTTGTCAGCTTTTTCTTTTGGAAAAAGGCATTTTCCATTGTCTAATGCCTTTTTCCCTTTGAAATATGTGCCCTGGAAATGGCATAACATGTTTCTTTTTCCCTTTTTGCAATGGAAACATTTTCCGGCACCTGCAGTGTAAGGTACACAGCTCTATGCACTGACTCCAATCGCCACCCTCAGGACTCAACCTCCCTGAACCGGTTCCAGACCTCATTATTTAAACCCATAGGTAGCACTCCGTTAGGGTAGTCTTGATATTACCTTTGCCATTACTTTGTCATACTACTGTCTTGTATGAGCTTGTCTGTCTAATTGTCTGCCAATCTACTTCTTTTCTCTTCAAGTCTCCCAGTCTTTCTAAGTCTCTTTTTCTCTCTTTGTCTCAGTCTCCTGGTTCCTTTCCCTTCACTCCCACACTCCTCCCTTCACTTCCTTTGTTTCCAGACTTCACCTGGAACCCCAACTCTCTCCTGCTCACTCCCCAGTACTCTGCACACCCCCAGAGCACTGTCCCAGACTTCCTCCAGAATCCCCACCCTCTGTCCAGAGCTGTTCCCTCAGACATTGAGTCCACCTAGTAAGGACCCACTTGCAGTTAGAAGCCCCCATAGTCAGTGGAACCTGGCATCTGCCTCATAATGGTGTTGCTTAGTGGGTCAGCAGAACCTGACATTATGCAGGAGAAGTAGCTTTTATAATGGTGGTTGAAGATCAAGGTGTGGTTCAACCAACTTGAACTACTTTCAAATATAACCAAGCATGATCACATGACTCTGTTGATATTCTCATATGCAACTTACTCTTTATTTCTGACTAAAATAGGGATAAACCTGCAAAGTTAAAGAAGCTCAAAAAACTGTCCCAATGAGTGAATATTTCAAAATGGCCATTACTCTGTCAGTTTTCATTCAAATTACATATGCCTAAATGCAATTTGTAGCTACAATACCATGGTATTTGGCAGATGCTGAGCTCAGAGCAGTTGGGTCCAAAGTCTCACCTTTGTCTCACTTATGGCAAAGTTTCACCATTGCAACAGTCTTGCAATCCATTCCAGGTAGTAATCCTTCTCTCACACCATCATTGTCATTGTTTTGGGGTGAGCGCTTAGTCACTCAGCCATCAAAATTCACCATTCATCATGCTATTCACAAGATAGTGGCTGCCTCTCCTTCTTTTTGTTGGTTGGCATCACTTTTCTTATGAAAAGTATGTTATATTCACCTGTGCTCAATAAATCTCACTTTATTGACTATATGATAGAATTTTTAATGAACATGCCAATCCTCTAGCTAGCAAAATAGTTTTCCTTCCACCCCACCACCGAGCCGTATCTTTGAGAACCCTCCCGCCCTTCCCATTATTCATCTTTTTCCATTTCTTAGCCTATTCATGTACCTAGCTTATTCACGTAGCTAGCCTATTCACGTAGCTTCCTGACACAGATAAATATAATAGGGGTCGCCTGCTCGCAGGCGTCCGATGCGCGCTATCCGAAGAATGACGGGATGTCAATTTTCTCCAAATACCCTCACTCCTTTCACGCGTTGAGCTGCAAGGGCGCTGTCACAATGTTGCGGTGACTAATTGAACAGCACCATACAATAATATGGTTCCAAAATAGGATGTTTGGTGTTGTCGTGTTTGGCTGTCGGCAACTGGAGAAAGCAAAGTACAAGGTGTCTGGAGACAAGTGCCTTGACTTGCAATACGCAAAAATTAGAGAAATTCATAACAAAGGGCCGTGCTAAACATGTCCCGCAGAAATAAAAAAAATCGTTTTCAACGACGATGGATTGTGATTCGTCAATTACAGCACATTGTCAAACCTACAAAGTGTTTCAACGCCACGCATTCATATATGCCAACGCCCTTGGACAAGTTCCTTCTACAGGATACTTTCCTCTAGAAAGAAAAGAAAGCAAGAAAGGAGACCGAGAACGAGATCGATCTCCACTTATTGCGGAGGTTGGAAGCTGAACAAATAACAATCAATCGGGAGACCAACAAGTCTCAAACTCAAAAAGTGCTTACCTGGGAGGAGGCCCACCGAAGCCTGGAGGCGGTGGAGGGAATGGCATGCCCGGAGGGAAGCCCGGAGGCCTAGCGAATCCAGGAGGAGGTCCTGGCATACCCGGAGGAGCGAATGGCATTGGTGGTCTCTGAAGAGATGGGGGGCCCACTACAATAGAAAAATTGTCAATAATTATCGAGATTATTAACAAGATACGACGCACAAGGAGGCATCATGCCCATACCACGCCCTGCAGGCATACCTCGACCAGGTCCAACGGGAAGCTATGGAATCAATATTCACACTTGATGAAGAGGCACTCGAAAGATTGGACATACTGCATTCTTTTTGTCTTCGTCAACCACAGGCGGTGGTCCCTCGACGCTCAGACTAACAACAGTCTCTCCCCTCAAAATCACGAGCCCCAACGTCCTTTTGACTTCTTGTTCGGGTGCCGTCTCTTCACCTGGCTTTTTTTTAGGCCTGACTCGCCTAAACTCCTCGCAGTCAGCCAATACCAGGTTCATGTGGCGATCAAAGGCGAGCATCTGGCCGGTCAATGCGCGTCCGTCGTTGATCGTAACTTTGAGTCTCCAATTGATAAGACCCAGCATTTTTCCTCCTTTTGATTTCGGTGGAGGCTGGCATATACGTTAATCTTGAATCGTACGATGGTGGATGAAAACTTACCATGGTTGGCAATGCTTCAAGGGTTCAACGTTGAACGATTGCAGTCAACTCGATTTTTACAAACAACAACAAATCTTGATCTCTGTTTGTGCTGACGTTCGAAGGAGACGTTTTGATAGTATAGTTAGTATCCAACAACACTAGCTTACACTATCAAGCTTCGAGTTGCTGCAGCGTTCTTTTTGAGAGTCTTTGTATCTTTTGATACAATGTCCCAGCTCACAACGAAGCTTACTAGGTTGCTTGGTGCACCTCCTTGCTTCCTATCCAAAGCCCGAGTCTTATTCAAGTACATTTACAGGCATTCGAACGCCCCTTATAAGCGGCCCAATGGCTGGAGCCAGTGGAGGTTTGTGAACACATACAATAAAGACCTTATTAACCCATGCCCAAATACCAGGCGAGCTGGCAGCTCGCGTTTCGCAAGGAGGTGGCCTTGGTTTCATCGCATATGGTGTGCCTTCTCGCTCTGCGGCTCCAGAGCACTGCTTATTGGATGGGTAAGGCTACCAAACGTTGAGTGAATTAAAAGCCGAGGTTGACACAGCTCGCTCGCTGTTACGGATTGACCCATATTCTTCGCTGCCTATTGGTATCGGCTACCTTGGATGGCGGCTCGAAAAACTGGGTGTGGCTGCTCATGAATTGTTGTCAGTCGCACTCGACAATAATGTCCGGGCTGTATGGCTATCCTTCGGGACCCAGCTCTATTCTTGGATCGATTTCATTCGTAAATCCGAGCGTAATCCTGGAACCATGAAGATTATTGTTCAAGTCAATTCTGTCAGAGAAGCTATAGTCGCAGTCCAGGACTGGAAGGCCGATATTGTGGTAGCTCAAGGTCGAAACTTTATTGACGGACCTGCCTGCGCGTACCTCACACCTTGATTTAGGCATCGAAGCTGGAGGACATGGTTCAGGTACTGCGCCGCCACTGTTTTCCCTCTTGTCTGAGATAGTTTCAACTATTCCCGAAGACGGGCCGCCTATTCTCGGTGCTGGTGGCATCGTCAACGGTTCCCAACTTGCGTCCCTTCTCGTGCTAGGGGCATCTGGAGCTGTTCTAGGCACACGCTTTCTACTGTCACCCGAAAGCTTATACTTGGAATCGCAGCGCCAAGCGCTCATTTCGGCGCCCGCAGGATCATCCGTACGTACGATGGCATTCGATCATGCGCGCAATACTCTTGGCTGGCCTAAGGGGATCGATGGCCGTGGCCTGCGCAATAGTTAGTCAAGCTTATAGCTTTCTCTATCGGGAGACTCATAAATGTGTCTGGGTAGGCACAGTGGATGAATTTGAAAAGGGCACCAACCTGGAAGATCTGCGGCGTAATTATGCAGAAGGCATTAAGACAGGTGACATTGACCGTATTGTTACATGGGCTGGTGCGAGTGTTGGTTTGCTCAGCAAAGTACAACCTGCCAAGGTAAGTCATGCCAAGATTTCTTCAAACCTTTTTGACACCTCGTGCAAGGAAATTGTCGAAGAAATTCATGAAGAATGTGTTGTCCGTTTGCAAGATGTTGACTCCCTTCTTGAATGGAAATAGTTGTATCCAAAGCCAAAGAAAGACATTGTAGGTCTTTAGAAAGTTCACAATAGTCAACCTCTGCAACCAGGGGTATATGCAATATCTCACTTTTGAGCCATAAGCCTATTAGTCAGAGCCATGCCGCAGAAAATGCCTCAATGCACATGTGTGTGGAACTCGGGCCCGTGGACGGGCATTATCCAATACCCATTAAAACCTCGGTAGCTACTCTCCATGACTTAAGAGGACTCTTATCCTCTGGTAAGAAGTGCTTCAATGTATTTTTGACTTAGCCTGGTGTCTATAGCTTTCTTACCGAATTGTCTTACGTCGGTGGCCAGGCAGTCAAACCTGATTCTTCAGGCAACCGCAGCCCGCAGCTTATTTACGATCATGGCCTCACTTGGTACTTTTCTGGACCCGATTCATACTTTATTCTCCATTCGCATCTCGCTTTCCAGGTTGTATGGATTGTTTCAGAGACTATAATTGCGGTACCCAAAAGAGAGACATTGTTCTTAAGAGTTATATACACATGAATTAGGGGAATTCAGCATAAACGCATCCGTGGATTCGACACGACTGGTTCAAAGTGGTTAGCTGTACCGTCGATTTAAATATACTCACTGTTCTTTTCACTTCTGAATCGATTCAGTTGTGATTTGAGGCGGAGTTTGAGAGCGATCGGCAATGTCTTTGTATGATGCACGTGCCACGAGTCTGTCAAACCTTTCCGAGCGCGTTGCTTTCCCTCGTCGTGTCTGATAAGGAGAGAGGGGGGAGTGAGAGGTGAGGAGAACTGTATGCTGGTGGAAAGCTCTACATTTCCTCATCTGAGGAGGCCGAGTCTGACTCAGATTGATAAGCTTCAGGCTCATATATCCCAAGCAAGTGGACAATATAGGCTTGAATCAAAGCATCTGTTGCCTGTCTGTGATGCGAGGCATGCTGGTAGATACACGAGTCAATCAGATAACCAAATTGTTCTCAAAAATCTCTATATAATGCGACGACTGTTTTGTGGGAATGATGGATGACTAAAAATTGGTCAGCGCTGACCAAGAACCTTCCTTTTAGGGTAACAACATAGAAAGTGCTTGAAAATTTTTGAAAAAATCACTAAAAAATCAGGAAAAATTTAGAAGCCAAGGTGCATTGTTTTTGAGGTCTATAAATGCTAAGAAAAATTAGAAAAATTCAATTCAGCTTATAGTACCTTGGATAATTGACA
>JAGGAT010001172.1:0-10848 GCA_017657195.1 Termitomyces sp. T70a | reverse complement strand
ACTTACATCCAGCTCTGTGGTGATGACTTCCTGTCCGACAAGCTGAAGATTGCGTGGGTCCTGTCCTATATGAAGTCTGGACGGGCCGCCACCTACGCAATGAGGGTTTTCCAACGCTCCGGAGGAGTCGCTGGTTTTGCTAACTGGGATGCCTTCGAACAGGAATTCCGGGATGAGTTCTTTCCCTGGAACCCCGCCAAGACCGCTGCACTGGCCCTCCAGGACAAGGACCAGTACGGGCAAGGCAGACGGTCCCTAGACGAGTACATCGACTCGTTCCGGGCCCTCGTAGAGTAGGCCAACCACCCCGACGGCCTGCAACTCTGCCTCACCTTCCGGGAGGGCCTGCACCCAGCCCTGATGGACCGCATCGACAACCTGGCGGAAGGAAGGCCAGCAGACGACTGGGTGGACTCCTGGTACCGGGTGGCCTGGGATCAGTGGCAGCTGATGGAGCTCAAGCGCGACCTCCGTCGGGCTGCGACCCCCGCCCCCACCGCTTGCTCCCCACTCCCGGCCCAACACATCCGCACTCTCCCTGCAGCAGAACCGCTGATGATTGCCCCTCTAGTCCGTCCTCCAGGATGCCCCGCGTTACCTCCGGGAGTGCTGATGGACGTTGACGCCTCTTGCCAATGCGCCGCCCTCCCTCTCTTGTGCCGACGCTGCAGAGCCCCGGGCCACTTCACCCGACACTGCCCCCTAGGCCTTGAGGTCTGGTTCCTCACCCCTGAGGAACAGGAGGAGCTCCTCCTGCAGCTCCTCGCAGCACGAGACTCCGCAAGTGTTCTGTTGCCAGACGCCGCCGCCTTGAGCGACCACGAGGAGGAAGCGCTGAACAACCCGGCCAAAGTGGAGACGCCAGAGGAGGGTTTTTAAGGAAGCAATGGGTGACTAGTACACCCCCGTTGCCTAGTGCTAATTGGTTTGCATGCCTGTCAGTAGAGGAGACAAATATAGCGGTTGCTGACTCTCCTGCTCTGACCCCCGTAAGCACCCCCTCCGACATATCCAAAACCCCGGCCCCTACAAGGCCCCGAGTTCCAGCCTGGGAGCACCGCCTCCCACGCCGCTATGTAGTGGCCTCCACTCCGTCTACCAACTCCCTCCGGCTCAATGTCGAAGTTGAGATCATGGACACCCAGCAGGTTCGCAGTGTCGTTGCTCTCCTAGACTCCAGAGGACGACCAGCATGGGGGAGGGTACTCTGGACCGGAAGAAGGATGCAAAGGGGAGTTTTGACTAGCCCAGGACCCGGAGCAGCCAGACGATGCCATCAAGGTAGGAGACCGCCTCTATGCAACGACCTTATGGTCTCCTCCCACTCTGGAGGAGATCCGGGCTAGCCAGACCACTTCCCAAAGGCTAGTCCAGGCCTTCGCAATGAATACCCAACCCCGGGACTTCCGAGACGCGGTCCCCGACCACCTGCGCAAATTTGAGGACGTCTTCTCCAAGGCCTTGTTCGACTCCCTCCCGGAACGCAAGCAGTGGGACCACGCTATCGAACTGATGCCCGAGGCAAAGCCCGCCAACTGCAAGGTCTACCTGCTTGCGCCCAAAGAGCAGGACGAGCTAGACGCCTTCCTCCGGGAGAATCTCGAGTCTGGACGTATCCGCCCCTCAAAGTCTCTGATGGCCTCTCCGGTGTTCTTCATCAAGAAGAAGGATGGCTCCCTCCGATTGGTCCAGGACTACTGCGTGCTCAACGCAATGACCATCAAGAACTGCTACCCACTCCCCCTCATCTCCGAGCTCATAAACAACCTCCGGGGTGCGTGCTACTTCACGAAGTTGGAGGTCCGGTGGGGCTACAACAATGTGTGCATCCAGGAAGGGGATGAGTGGAAGGGAGTGTTCCGGACCAACCATGGACTATTTGAGCCTCTAGTAATGTTCTTCGGGCTCACGAATAGCCTGGCCACCTTCCAGACCATGATGAACGACATTTTCCGGGACCTGATCGCCGATGGCGTGGTATGCGTATACCTCGATGACATCCTCATATACACTAAAACCCTAGAGGAACATCACCGCATCACCCGGGTCATCCTGGACCACCTTCGCCTGCACCAGCTCTACCTCAAGCCAGAGAAGTGCGAATTCGAGCAGACCCGCATTGAGTACCTGGGGCTGATCATCTTGCACAGCACGGCGGAGATGGACCCGGTAAAGGTGGCTGGTGTAGCACAGTGGCTGGAGCCCCGGAATCGGAAGGAGGTGCAGGCTTTCCTGGGCTTTGTGAACTTCTACCGGAGGTTCATCCGGGACTTCTCGCACCACACGCGCCCCCTGTTCGACCTCACCGGGAAGGATGTGGCATGGAGCTGGGGCAACATGGAACAGGAGGCCTTCGACACCCTCAAGTCCGCGGTGACCTCCAAGCCCGTCCTCATCTTCCCCGATGATGACCGTCCCTTCCGGGTCAAGGCCGACAGCTCCGACTTTGCCACAGGCGCAGTCCTCTCCCAGCAATCTCCGGAGGACGAGAAGTGGCACCCCGTAGCCTTCTACTCCAAGAGCCTCAACGCCGTGGAGCACAACTATGAGATTCACTACAAGGAGATGCTTGCCATCATCCAGTTCCTGAAGGAGTGGCGTCACTTCTTGGAAGGTGCGCGGCACAGTTTTGAAGTCTGGACGGACCACAAGAACCTGGAGTACTTCCAGACGGCCAAGAAGCTCAACCGTCGCCAGGCCCAGTGGTCCCTGTACCTCGCCAACTTTGACTTCTCCCTGCATCACAAGCCTGGGAGGAGTATGGGGAAGCCTGACGCCCTGTCCCGACGTGCAGACCATGGTTCCGGGGCCGGAGATAATGCCGACATCGTCCTCCTGCGACCTGAGCTATTTGCCATCCGCATGCTAGAGGGGGTCGTTGCCCAGGGCGACGAGGTCGATATCCTCCGGGGCATCCACCGGGGCAACCGTGAGGGACTCCAAGAAGATTCCGTTGCTCAGGCGGCACTAGCCCTTCACTCCAGCAGGGCCGCCCGAGCCAGATCTGTGCACGCCAGTGAGTGGGGGCTGCAGGATGGTCTCCTCACCTTCTGTGGCTGCATCTATGTCCCGAACAACCCGGAGCTCCGGAGGTGCATTGTCGAGCAACACCACGACTCCCGGATTGCCAGGCACCCCGGGCGCTGGAAGACGCTGGAACTGGTGTCCCGTAACTACTGGTGGCCCCAGATGTCACGGTACATCGGCTCCTACACCAGCACCTGCAACCTGTGCCTCCGGACCAAGCCCCAATGCCACCTCCCGGTGGGACAGCTGCACCCACTTCCGGTGCCCGCGGCGCATTGGAGCGTGGCGTCCGTCGACTTCATCGTGGAACTGCCGGACTCCCATGGCTATGACGCCATCATGGTAGTGGTGGACTTGTGTGGCAAGAGGGCTCATTTCATCCCCACCCATACCACCGTTTTGGCCATGGGTGCCACCAACCTCTACCGGAAGAACGTGTGGAAGCTCCACGGCCTCTCCGACGCCTACGTATCCGACCGGGGTCCACAGTTCGTCGCGGAGTTCACGCGCGAACTCTATTGGCTCCTGCACATCAAGCTCCACACCTCCACCACGTATCATCCACAGTCCGACGGCCAGACTGAGCGAGTCAATCAGGAGCTCGAGCAGTACCTCCGACTGTTCTGCAACGAGCAACAGGACGACTGGGACGAACTCCTCCCCGAAGCGGAGTTCCAGTACAACAACCATGTGCACTCTGCCACCAAAGTCTCCCCGTTCCTCCTGGACACCGGACGCCACCCCCAGATGGGCTTTGAACCTCCCGCACATAGGTCCGAGAATGAGTCGGTCAACCAATTTGTAGACCGGATGCGCGAAGCTCAGGACGAGGCCAAGTCGGCGCTAACCAAGGCCAAGGACGACATGGCCTGGTACTATGACCGGGGATGGCTCCTGGCCCCCACCTACAAGCCCGGGGACTGCGTGTACCTAGACGCCTCCGACATCATCATGACCTGACCCTCCCGGAAGTTGGCCCACCGTCAACTCGGACCATACGTAGTGGAAAGGCAGGTTGGACCCTTGGCGTACCGGCTCCGACTGCCCTTGGGAATGCGCAAACTGCACCTGGTCTTCAACGTAGTCAAGCTCACTCCCGCCCCCGATGACCCAATACCAGGGCGTCGCGCGCCCCCGCCTCCGCCACCAGTACTGGCGGACGACGGTCCGGAGTATGAGGTGGAAAGGATCCTCGACAGTTGTCTATTCCGACGCTAACTACAGTACAAGGTGAAGTGGAAAGGCTACGGCATTGAAGACATCTCATGGGAGCCCGCCGATGGTGTCCATGCACCCGCCCTGGTCAGGGAGTTTCACCGCCGTCACCCGGACGCGCCACGGACCATTCAAGGCATCTACCCCATATCCCCGACCGACCTGGCCATCTGGGACCTTTTCTACCCCGCACATCGAGGCGCCACGCCCTAAGGGGGGGGTGATGTCAGGGGACTTCCATTTCTCCATTTTGGGTCACCCATTACATCAGCCTCCGACAAGTCGACCATGACACAGCCACCTTACGTCAGCAGTTGTCCCAGCAGCTGGTTACGTCAGCAGTCGTCCCAGCAGCTGGTTACGTCAGCGTCTGCCCAGTTGGCTGCCACAGCCACATTCATGGTCAGGTGACCTCCATAGTATTTTCAGACTCCTGGTGCAGGGAGATCCCTAGACTTGTTCTCTTTGGATTTCCCTCTGCCAGGTGATTAGTTGTGTTTCTGTCATACTGTAGTGGTTTCTAATACACTTTGGATTTCCCTCTGCCAGTTGTGTGATTAGCCGCAACTCCCGGAGGTCGCCCTTACATGGTGCTACCAATAGCACTGCAAGGCACTGGATGTGTTGCTCCAAAGCACAGGACACCATCAAAACCTTGACAGGTGGCAGGGAAGCAGTTGCCCAAGGTGGTGACCAACACAGCTGGTCACCCCCCTCAGGATAGTACATCTCCCACAACATGCTACAATTGTGGCAAGAAAGGCCATTTTGCTTGATGTTGGGAACCATGTAAGGCAGTTCCACAGGAACATGTATGAGCAGCACACACTGTGGCACCTTCCAAAGTGCCTGAGGAGGACCAGGAGTTTGAACTCAGTCATGACCAAGGATCTGGTGATGAAGCCAACAGTTCAGAACCTGAGTCTTTGCCTCAGGATAAATATGTTGAGTTAGAGACATATGACAATGAGTATTATACTCATGATAGTGGCAGTGATGGGCTTCATGCTCTCACTGACTATGGACCTGGGGAGGATCAGCAGGATGATCCTCCTAACTGAGTGCATATGTGCAAGGTTAAAGTGTTGGCAGACACATTTGCCATGTAGCAACCAGTGGTCCCGGTTGCAGACAAGGAGTGTTTAGTAACCTGGGTAGAGGTTAACAAACACAAAGCATGGATGCTTTGGGACTCAGGGAGCACAACATCAGGGCTCACACAGTTTTTTGCACCCATTGCTAGAGTATGAGTGGCCACACTGGCTACTCCAATTACTCTGCAGCTCAGAGCAATAGGGAGTCATTCTATTGTGAATTATAGTGCACACATAATTATAAAGGTGCCAAAAGAATATAGCAACATTTATATGGACATTGCAAACTTTGATCAGTATGATATGATTATCAGCACTCCCTTCATGAGGGAACATAAAGTCTAGTTGGACTTTGACAATGATCAAGTGATCATTGATGGAGTGGCAACACCAGCACAGGCTGGGGCTGGACAAGTCAGATGGGCATCTTTGATGCTTCTGTACAATGGAAAAGCGTTGTGATGAGAAGATGCTGTGACTTGTGGCTGGCAGTGGGAGAACACACTGAGTTGCAGAGGGCACAGGCTGGAAGCAGTGTGCCACTGCATGATGGCACCTCTCTAGTGGTGAGTGAAGAGTATGGCACTCTTCATGAAGGGGAGAAGGGAGGCAAAGCTGGCAAAGCTGGCAAAGCTCATAGAGCTTCAAAGCAACCAGTATTGCCCAGGCTGGAAGCTTGACTGGTTGGTCAATGATGAGGCCAAGCAACAAATTTGGGATGCTCCAGTACCCAAATCAGCAAAAGACTGGGACATTGACCCATGTATGCCACAGGAGTGTAATCAGGTCATAATAGACCTGATTGCACAGGACACCCCCATAAGGGTAAAAGCCTGTGGAGAGGTATATTGTAGCACCCTCACAGAAGAAATATTTGAAACCTAATGAGTTTTGATGGTGTGTTGCACAGGGAGGAGAGCTGAAGATTCAGCTCAACATACTGGACAAATGTGACATTCATCTGGCAGCACTGCAAGAGAAGTACAAATGGAAAAATGTTTGCACAGAGCCGAGGGATCAATGGATTCCTTGGACTCACAAGGAAAAATGAAAAGCCAAAGAGCCTACCTTGACATGAGATGATGTCTTATGTCTATAGTAGCAGTGGTACAAACAGTACCAGGACATTGTGAATGGCACCAAGGAGGAGCTTCCTCCTTGGAGGGAGGTGAATCATGAGATTAACCTCATTGATGAGTCAAAGAGGTACTTGTATTTTATGCCACAATATCCACAATCTCTCCAAGACCAGCTCAGAGCAAAAATTGAATGCTACATGTGGGCTAAATAGTGGGAGCCATGTGTGGCCAATCAGGCTGCACCCCTTCTCTGTATTCCAAAGAAGGATGGAACACTGTGAAATGCTTGTCAGCATAATGATAATATGGTTAAGGATGTCATGTCCTTACTTAATCAAGAAGTCATATGTGAAGATGTGGTGCATGCAAAAGTGAGATCCAAAATTGACCTCACTGATGCATATGAACAAGTATGGATACATCTATTGGACATACCTAAAACTGCATTTATGACAATTATGGGAACATATTATAGTCATATCATGCAGATTGGAGACTGTAATGCTCCAGCCACATTCCAGTGCTTAATGATGTCCATTTTTAGGGATGTCATTGGACAATAGATGCATGTGTACTTAGACAACATATTTGTCTATTCTGATTCCATTGAGGAGCATGAACAGCATCTTGGCGTAATCTTTGAGTAACTATGCCAGAACCAGCTCTACCTCAAATGGAAGAAATGTGAACTCTATGCTGAGTGCATAGAGTGCTTAGGGCACATAATTGACAATCAGGGTATTTACTCTGATGAGTCAAAGTTGACAAGGATCCAGGAATGGCACATTTCTAGAACTTATAATAACATTCAATGCTTTGTGGGGCTGGTAAACTATATCAGCAATTTTTTTTCAGATATATCTGCATATACCGGACCCCTCATGGCAATTATGCAGAATGGGTTTCCCTTTCATTGGTGACCCTTGCACCAGCAATGTTTCAATATGATTAAGCATATCTGTAGCAAAATGCCCATCATTCAACCCATTGATCCTCATAAAGAGGATTCTATCTGGCTGGTGTGCAACACTTCAAAGACAGGCGTCAGAGCCATGTATGGCCAAGAACCTACTTGGCAGACCTGTAGGCCTGCTAGGTTCATGTCCAGAAAGTTCACAAATGCACAGCAGAATTATGCCATGCATGAACTTGAAACCTTGGCCATACTCAAAGCTCTCCTCAAATGGGAGGATAAGCTTCTAGGATACAAGATCCATGTTATCACCAATTACTGTCAGGGGACTCCCCTTCTCTCTCCTTTTCCTCTGTTATATCTGTTCTCCCCGGTGTCCTCATACTTACATTATTCCATTGATTACTTACTTTTAGTCCGGAGTTTAGTCCGGAGCTAGCACAGCCACCGGACACGTGACCTCAGTTTATTTTCTCGGACTTTGGCAGAGGGATCCTTAGACTTGTTCTCTTTGGATTTCCCTCTGCCAGGTATTTACCCACTTATTATTCCTGTTATATTTACCTTTTAATATACTTTGGATTTCCCTCTGCCAGTTGTGTGATTAGCCACAACCTCTGAAGGTCGCCCTTACAGCAGAACAAGTCTCCAAATTTCGGTCCAGAGGCCCCCTATAGACCCCCCGGTATCTGGGTCTCTATTTGTCACCTCTCCACCAGATTTAAGCCCCAGGGTATTCTATGCCTCAGCCTGCCCCTCCAGATCCTCCCCCAGACGCTCCGGCCCCGCAGGACAATGCCTGGACTCGCTTGCTCCAATTAGAAACCCAGGTGCACCTCACCCAGACTTCCCTAGCCCACCATACGTCCGAACTCTCCACCCTCCGTCAGACCACCGAGACTATCTCTGACTCCCTCCAGGCGCTCCTCGAGCACCTCCCCGCAGCGTCTGCTGCATCCCCTCCCACTCTGACGCCGGCTCCGCACTCCCCCGCTGCGAGACCAGCCCCTCCAGCGCAGGAACGCGTCAATATTCCCCGCCCGGCGCTCCCAGATGCATACAACGGTGACCGTGCATCTGGAGAGCGTTTCCTCCAGTCCTGCGTCACCTATATCCAGCTCTGCAGTGACGAGTTCTTCTCCGACGAGCTGAAGATCACGTGGGTCCTGTCCTACATGAAGTCTGAATGGGCTGCCACCTACGCCATGAGGGTTTTCCGGCGTCCTGGGGGCGTCGCGGGGTTTGCGGACTGGGCCGCGTTCGAGCGAGAATTCCGGGACGAGTTCTTCCCGCGAAACCCGGCCAAGACAGCAGCACTGGCCCTACGGGACAGGGACCAGTATGGACAGGGCAGGAGGTCCTTGGACGACTACATTGACTCCTTCCGAGCCCTCGTGGAGCAGGCCAACTACCCTGACGGCCTGCAACTCTGTCTCACCTTCCGTGAGGGGTTGAACCTGACCCTAATGGAACGGATGGACAACCTTGCGGAGGGACGCCCCTCCGACGACCATGTGGACTCCTGGTACCAGGTGGCCCGGGATCAGTGGCAACTCATAGAGCTCAAGCGCGACCTCCACCAGGCTGCGGCCCCTCCCTCCGCCACTTGTCCTCCTGCCCATGCCTCACGTACACAACCGCTCCCTGTGGTGGACTCGGCTCTGGTAACAGTTCCGGGACGTCCCGCACTGCCTCCCGGAGTCCCCATGGATGTCGACTCCTCCCGCCAGCGAGCCGCCCTCCCGCTCCTATGCCGACGCTGCGGCGCAGCTGGGCACTTCGCCCGAAGGTGCCCCTTGGGCCTTGAGGTCCGGTTCCTCGCCCCGGAGGAACAGGAGGAGCTCCTCCTGCAGCTCCTGGCTGCCCGGGACTGCGCCGGGGTCCCCTCGCCTGACGCAACCCCCTCGGACAGCCACGCAGAGGAGGCGCCGGAGGTCGAGATCATCGCAGAGACGTCGGAAGGGGATTTTTAGAGAAGCAACGGGTGAGGAGTACGCCCCCGTTGCTTCGTGCAAACCGGTTTGCATGTCTATCAGTAGAAGAGACCAATATATCTTCTGTTGATACCCCGACCATGACCACCATAAGCACCCCCTCCGACGTACCCAAACCCCTGGCCCCAACAAGGCCCCGGACCCCTGCCTGGGAGCGTTGCCTCCCCCGTCGCTACGTGGTAGCCTCCACCCCATCCGCTAACTCGCTCTGGCTCAACGTTGAAGTAGAGACGACCGACACTCAGCAGGTCCGGAGTGTTGTCGCTCTCCTAGATTCCGGAGCGACCGGACTGTTCGTGGACACCAGCTACGTGGAGCGCCACCAACTCACCACCCGACCCCTCCTCTCTCCGATCCCGGTGTACAACATCGACGGTACCCCGAACGAAGCTGGCTCGATCCGCGAGGTAGTAGACCTTGTCCTCCGCTATCAGTCCCATGCAGAGAGAGCCACCTTCGCGGTCACCAGCCTGGGGAAGCAGGACATGATCCTTGGCTTCACCTGGCTCCGGGAGCACAACCCGGAGATTGACTGGACCAAGGGAGAGGTAAGGATGAGCCGGTGCCCTTGGCGCTGTGCCACCTGCGCGGAGGAGTCGAAGAAGGAGCGGCGCACCGCTATGCGGGAACACGCAGCTATCCGGGCATGTCGAGTAGGACACCTCCCGTTCACGGACCTCGACCTGCTGGACCC
Organism: Termitomyces sp. T70a; assembly: GCA_017657195.1. Classification (NCBI taxonomy): domain Eukaryota; kingdom Fungi; phylum Basidiomycota; class Agaricomycetes; order Agaricales; family Lyophyllaceae; genus Termitomyces; species Termitomyces sp. T70a. The sequence continues at coordinate 832 of JAGGAT010001172.1, read as the reverse complement.
CCCGCCTCTGGCGTTCCCCCGTAGAGAGGCCCTCTATGAGGACAACAGGTACGGCGGCGGAAACCCCGGACAGGATGAAGGATGTGAAGGGGAGTTCCGACTCTCCCGGGACGCGGAATGGCCGGACGACGCCATCGAGGCAGGAGACCGCATCTATGCAACGACTGTACGGCTTGCCCCCACTTCGGAGGAGATCCGGGCTAGCCAAACCACTTCCCAGCGGCTGGCCCAGGCCTTTGCAACGAATGCCCAACCCCGGGCCTTCCGAGATGTGGTCCCGGGTCACCTACATGATTTCGAGGACGTCTTTTCTAAGGCCCTGTTCGACTCCCTCCCGGAACGCAAGCAGTGGGACCATGCCATCGAGCTGATGCCCGATGTTAAGCCCGCTAACTGCAAAGTCTACCCGCTCGCGCCCAAGGAACAGGACGAGCTAGACACATTCCTCTGGGAGAACCTCGAGTCCGGACGTATCCGCCCCTCTAAGTCTCTGATGGCCTCGCCGGTGTTCTTCATCAAGAAGAAGGATGGCTCCCTCCGGTTGGTTCAAGACTACCGTGTGCTCAACGCGATGACCGTCAAAAACCGCTACCCCCTCCCCCTCATCTCCGAACTCATCAACAACCTCCGGGGTGCACGTTACTTCACCAAGTTGGATGTCCGCTGGGGCTACAACAACGTGCGCATTCGAGAAGGGGATGAGTGGAAGGGGGCGTTCCGGACCAATCGCGGGCTGTTCGAGCCTCTGGTAATGTTCTTCGGGCTCACGAACAGCCCAGCCACCTTCCAAACGATGATGAACGACATCTTCCGGGATCTGATCGCCGATGGC
>JAGGAT010001171.1:0-10860 GCA_017657195.1 Termitomyces sp. T70a | reverse complement strand
TCGGCACCAACTACGGGTGCACTCTAGCCAAGTCTAACTACGGGACTTGTTCAGAAACCAAGTAAACTTATACTAGGCACCTACGGCCTAGAGCTTAGCCATGCTAAGCACCTTTCCTTTCATCACTACACATTCAATCCACTTATCTGCCTCTGGGAACCTGTCAGGACTCTTGCTCATTACCGATATGCTCAGCACAAAAGCACTAAGTTCTGTCACTACCGACTGCATTTAGCTAACTTTTGGGCGCATCACCGCCCCTTGTCAGAACTTGAGGTTTGATGAACCTCATGCCACCACCCTTGCATCTCACCTCCACACTCTGCCAGCAGTTGCTGCTGCTATCAGTGGATCACCACCAGCCTGGCTTTCCTCTTCAAGTCTGATTCCAAATATGCCTGTTTTTGACTTAATAATAATAGCTGACTAATACCTGGCATTTTCTGTCACTACCACTACATGCCATATTACAATTTAGTGCCCACTTTTGCTATGACCCTGTTACAAGACTGACATCTTGCATGTTACCTGACAGCATGCCTTAGCTAGCTGCCTGCATGACCATCTCTCAGTAGCATTTACCTTCCTTATAGTATCATTAATGGACCTCTACTTACATTTTCATTAGTGGCAACTGTTAAAGTTGTTGCCAACCCTTCACTAAGTTGCTGTCTTCACTTAATATAAATACTCTACTTTTTGTCAGTAGCAGATTATTCAATCACACTGAGCACCTTTTGCCCCACAGTTCAGATCTCTAAATCCACTTGAGGTGCTAAGCAATTAGTAGTCTTGCTTTACTTTGTCTGTGCTAAAGCTCTTAGTGCCTTCTTTGCCTTACATCTTAACAGTACTATACAGGTACACTCTCATTGCTGGCACCATTGCTTGCCACCTCACGCTCTCAACATTTGTACTTAGCATCAAAGGCTAAGCAATCAAAGCTTTGTAAGCTTACTGTGTTCCATCTACCATTCACCAACCTCTTACTGCCTGCCACCATTGGTGGCAATGTCTTTCCAACTCCACACCTCACTTTAGGACTGAGTAACTGGGACCTGCCTGGGACTCCCTCAGCACTTCATGGGCCCAACACAAAACAAAGGCTAAGTGCAGCTTACTAGGAAAGCAATTAGCTAAATTTTAGGCACATCAATGTAAAGGTCTCAGCAGGGTGATTTCTCATCACTGGTTTTTAGCAAGAGTCCCACAACAATCTCATAGTCATGACATTCAGTTTAAGGAGATCTTTGCAGTTCTTTATGCAATTCTGTGCTAGAGAGACAGGTGGCAGGGACATCAGATCACATTCTTCTGCAACAATCCAGCAGTGGTGGCATGGCTCAATTCTGGGATGTCAAACTTGATCCAGAGCATGCAGGTCTTAAGGACCATTATCATGCTAGCAGTTTGTCTGGAATTTTCATTTTCTTCTGTTTGGATACTGACCAAAGAGAATGCACTTGCTGATGCAGCTTTCTGTTTTCAGTACAGCTGATTGTTCTAGCTTGCCCTGGACCTTCCTCAAACAACATCATCTTGGAAATCCCAGCTTATCAGTTTGAAGCACATGCTAACCTCTTGCCTCAAGCCACCTTTTATCTGTAGCAAGGGCTGGCCACTAGTACCAGGAAGACCTACTCCACTGGCCAAAAATCTTACATTGACTTCTGCTAGCTCAATCCAGGCATGCTCAGTGAACCCAGCCACTATTTTCCAGCTACCAACAAAGCCAAATTGAATGAGTCTGTTCCCTCAGTGACCAGTCCCTCCAGCCCAAGACAATTAAGGGCCACTTCTCTGCTATTCATTTCCTCCACATTGATGAGGGGCTACTATTTGAAGCCTGCAAATCCAAGACAGTACACAGAGTTATCCATGGCATCAAACAATACCATGGAGAGTGTGAGCACAGCCCCAAGCATCCCATCATGCTTGACATTCTTCAAAGACTAGTGGCCATGCCAAGCAACCTTGCTAACCCTTTCAAGGCATTCTTTGATGTTGCATGCAAGACTGCATGGGCAGGCTTCCTATGGTGCAGTGAGTTCACACTCAAGAAGGGAGAGAAATTCAGCCCAGCCTCTCACTTAATGTGTGCTTGTATCACTTTCCTCCCATCTTTCAAATTTCTGGCTTGTGTGTGAATCAACCTCCCTGCCTCAAAGACTGATCCCTTTCATAAAGACATGTCTATCTTGCTGGTAAAAGCACTTGTTGTGGGAGGTCTTCATTGCTGCCCTGAAGGGGTGCTTAGTGAAATGTAGTATTGATCCCTCTCACTACTCAGGTCACAGCTTTTGACATGGCACAGCAATAGCTGCAGCTGCAGTTGGCTATGCAGATCATAAAATCTAGCTCCTTGGTTGCTAGTGTAGCAACATGTACAAGCTGTACATTGATGTCCCATGTGATCAGATACTGGGTCTTTCATTACATCTCCATTTGGCCACTGCTCATGCATACAATTTTGAGCCTCCATCTCTTCTATTCACTCCCTCTGTGGCTTGAGTGCAGTTTTCCTCCCAGGATCTATGTGAAAGAGCTAGGACAACCAAATATATTATATTTGCCCACAAATAGTAAGATTCATCAGATACAAAAGCTTTGTACATAAAAGACCTCTGCCTGGTCATTCCTCTCCTCTACATCTACCCTCTTTCACTCTTTCCCTTCTTTCACTTGGGAGCAGATATAGACCTACATGCAACTTACTCTTTATTTCTGACTAAAATAGGGATAAACTTGCAAAGTTGAAGATGCTCAAAAAATTGTCCCAATAAGTGATTATTTTAAAATGGCCATTACTCCATTAGCTTTGATTTAAATTACATAAGCTAAAATACAATTTGTAGCCATGATGCCATAGTATTTTACATGATTTAATCAGAATTTTAAATACTTTCAATCCTTCATGCCAATATCATCTTTTAAAAGACACCCAGAAGGCCTTATAGTCCTTTGGGTATTCAAGGATTTTTGCAAAAAGAGTGTCCTTGTGATACTCTTTGCTGACCCTGCAATGTAACAATGAATTGGTATAGTCATGGGGCATGTGTGCAGTGGAGGAGGCATGTAACGCCTCACCCAGTGGCATATTAGCATCATGGTCTTGGATAGAGGGAAGAGGAGTATCCTTCCTACCCTCATCCAATATCTGAGCCTCATCATCTCAAGGTTCATGCTGGTCATGTAGGAGCCCTGGGTAGATCATTTTAAGATCTACACAAGCCTGTAGTTGGTCCAAGTGCTGCTGCAATTCAGATATCTGTTAAGGGGGCAAATTGTCTCCCTCTGGGTCTATCCTGGCATTTGCATGGACAAATTCATATATATGGTGTACGTCTTTAGATGTATCACTCTTATAGTAGCAAGACAAACAGTCCACAACTTTATTCAGTTCTTCCTTGACATATGTAATGTCAAAGTTGAACTTAGACAAATAATCCATCTAGCACCATTGTCACGCAGATAGATTCTGTTGAGTTTTGAAAAACTCAAGTGCCTTGTAATCAGTGATCACATGGATTTTGTATCTAAGAGCTTATCCTCCCATTTGAGAAGAGCTTCAAGGATAGCCAAGGTCTCAAGTTCATGCACAGCATAATTGGGTGAGTGCCCTGATCATCAATAATGTGCCCTAAGCACTCTACGCATTCAGTGTAGAGGTTGCACTTTTTTCATTTGAGATTGAGCTGATTTTGGCATAGTCATTTGAATACTACACCGAGATGACACTCATGTTCCTTGATGGAATCAGAATAGACGAATATATTGTCTAAATAAACATGCATCCATTGCTCTATGATGTTTCTAAATATGGACATCATCAAGTGCTGGAACGTAGCTGGAGCATTACAGTCTCCAATCTGCATAATATGACCATAATATGTTCCTGTAATAGTCATGAATGCTGTTTTGGGTATGTCCAAAGGGCGTATCTGTACTTATTAATATGCATTGGTGAAATCAATTTTTGATTCACTTTTGCACATGCCACATCTTCGCATATGACCTCTTGGTCAGGTAAGGGCATCACATTCTTAACCATGTTGTCATTCTGCTGGTGAGCATCTAGAGCCATTTGCAGTGTTCCATCCTTCTTTGAAATACAGAGAAAGGGTGCAGCTTGATCAGCTGCACATGGCTCCCACCATTTGGCTTGCACATAGCATTTGATTTTTGCTCTGAGCTGGTCTTGGAGGGATTGCAGACACCATGGCATAAAGTACGAGTACCTTTTCAACTCATCAATGAGGTTAATCTCATGATTAACCTCTCTCCAAGGAGGAAGCTCCTCCTTGGTGCCATTTACAATATCCTGGTACCATTCATACCACTGCTGCTGTAGATGTGAGATATTATCTTGCGTCAACTTAGGCTCCACAGCCTGTTCTTTCTCCTTATAAGTCCAAGGGATCCGTTGATCCCTGGGCTCTGTACAAACAATATTACTCTGTTTGTACCTTTTTTGTAGTGCTGCCAGACAAATTTCACACTCATCTGGGATATTGAGCCAATTCTTTGGCTCTCCTCCTGGTGTAGGAGCCCATCAAAACTCCTGTGGTTCCGAAATCTCCTCCAGGAAGGCACTCTGGAATACCTCTCCGCAGGTCCTCACCCTTTTGGGGGCTTCCCATGCACTCAGGTCTCTCATGACCTGATTCCACTCCTGCAGCATACGTGGGTCAATGTCCCATTCTCTTGCAGACTTGGGCACAGGCGTGTCCCAAATCTGTTGCCTGGTCTCACTATTGACCAGCCAGATCCTGGCACTATGGGATGCTGGTTGCTTTGAAGCCCTCTGAGCTTTGCCAGCTCTGCCCTCCTTCCCCCTCTTGTGAGGAGTACTAAGCTCCTCACCCATCAACAAAGGCGCACCACTCTGCAGTGGCACAGTGCTTCCAGCCTGTGCCTCCATCAAATCAGCGTATTCTCCTCTTGGGGAAGGCCCACTGCCTGCTATGAATCATGGTGCCCTTTCATTATGATGCTTCTCCATCATGCAGAAACGTCGCAGGCACCCATCAACCTTGTCCAACCCCAGCCTCTGCACTGGTGTTGCCACTCCATCAATGATCACTTGATCATTGTTAAAGTCCAACTGGACTTTATGTCCCCTCATAAAGGGAGTGCCAATAATCATATTGTATCAGTCAAAGTTTGCAATGTCCATATAGACATTGCTACACTCCATCGGCACCTTTATAGTTACTCGTGCCCCATAATTCACAATGAAACAACTACCAATTGTTTCTAGTTGAAGGGTGATTGGAGTAGCCAATGTGGCCACTCAATCCCCAGCTATGTGCACAAAGAACGGAGTGAGCCCTGATGTAGTGCTCCTTGAGTCCCAAAGTGTCCATGCTTGGTGACCATTAACCTCTACCCAGGTTACCAGACACTCTTTGTTTGTGACTGGGACCACTGGTCACTCCATGGCAGACTTGTCTGCCAGCAGTTTAACCTTGCGCATCTGCACTCAGTTAGGACAATCATCCTGCAGATTGTCTCCAGGTCCATAATCAGTGAGGGCATGAATCCCCTCACTATCACTGTCATGAGTATAATACTCATTATCATATGTCTCTAATTCGACATAGTCATCCTGAGGCACAGATTCCGACTCAGACCCATCAGCCTCATTACCAGATCTCTGGTCCTGAGCCTCATCTGAGTCCAGTTCTTCCTCAGGTGTTTCAGACAGCGCCACAGTGTGCACTGCATGTACATGCCCTTGTAGGGCCACTCTATGCAGCCTCCCCCCAACAATCCTGAGCAAAGTGACCCTTCTTGCCACAGTTGTAGCAAGTGGTTGGGGCGATATTATCCTGGGAGAGTTGACCAACAGCATTGGTCACTCCCTTTGGCCCCTGCTCTACCACCGCCTGTTGAGGTTTTGACAGTGCTTCAATCTTTGGAGCAGCATGCCCCATGCCTAGTGTTGCTACTTGAGTCACCTGAGGTCCTGCTGGTGCATGAGGTCCTTGAGAGGCCTCTCACCATAGTAGCACATCATCACTATGCTTATGGGATACTGCGCCAGTATGTCCTGTGCAATTTTTGCTGCGCTCCAAGTAGTGCACTGCAGTCTTACAACTGCTCTCATATGCCCTAGCCTTGAACATGAACTCCTCAATGGTGTTCACTTTTGGGGCTAGTCCCCTGTCACGTATGAGAGCAATGAGTATATTGGAGGGAATTCTCTCCAAAAACCACTCTCAGATTGTGAATTCATCAGGGAAGATGGCCATATTCTGAGCCTGGTCAAGCAGGGCATCATAGAAGCCCTGCACTCCCTCTTCAGCCATATACCTTACTCTGCGGAATGCATCATGAGCATCTTGCATTGTAGAAGGTTGCACAAAACAATTGTACAGTCTGAGGACCATGTCCTTGAAAGTACAGTGTGCCTGCACCTGATTCACATGTATAATGTGGCACAGATACCATTTGAGTGCTTCAGCACTCAAATGGTCTATGAGGGTAAGAACTTTTTCATGTTCTCATTCCTCTTCTCCTAACTGAGCCATTGCATAGTTCACACATACACTCATCAGCCAATTTTCAACTTCACTGAACTTGGATGACCCAGTGTAAGGAGTCACAACCTTCAGAGATTCAGGTTGTTTGCCTTTCACCTCTTCAGGCATTGTAACTCAAACAGCTAAAAGCTGTTCAATCGTTGCCTGCAGGCAATTGTGCATTGTCTGCTGATGAAACTCATGAGCTTCCTCCACTCCAGGAGTGGCAAAACACCCATGATATTGAGGAGGCATCTCAGACCTCCTCACCTGCCACATTCCCATATCCACTCAAGGATATGAAGATCTAGTATGACCAACATTGATCATCCTCAAATCCACCACTGTGCTTCCAATACATGTCCTGCATGGTTGTGAGTCTGAGGAGTCAGTGCAACTAAAATTTGTAGAAGAATTGATCAGTGTAGATGGGGTGCTCAAAGTATCGCTGGAAGAGTTGATGTCACTCCAATATCTGTTTTTGTTGTTGTAGTGGGCACGACCAACTGGATGGCAGGAAGATAAAAGTTTCATGACTGTTAGAAGGGGGTTAGCAAGTAATTATCGCACAGAGGGCTTGCTTGTATGCTTTTTTCCACCACAAGTGTCATGAAGCTGCTAAAGGTGGCTACCAACTTGCTTTGCACTCCTTCTTGTGCCCATCTTGTTAAAGATGAAGTCAGAAATGAAGCAGTTCCTCTTGGGAAATTGTCCAAGGAGCCTGGTTTCACGCGAGTCATCTGGTTGGTAGGCAGCTAGGCTTGTGAAGACGTGTCTGTTATGCAATAATCAGATAGGAGACAAAGAGGGGCTTTACCCTGGAGCAATGCAGATTCCATTTCTGGAGGCCAAACAATCTCCCCTCCTCTTAATGTCTTCCAGCTCTTGTGTCCTTTGAAAATTGATTGGAAGACATCATGGGTCCTTAGGTTCTGTGTTGCTGGATATTTCAAATCTGCAGTCAACATCTACGCCTAACTGGGTGTACGGCTAGGAGATGATCATAATGACGCGAGAATGCTTTCTGAGGCCATTGAATCTGGATTTTCTGGGAAGACAAGAACTGATCCTGAAGATTTATAGGTTCAGCCATTTATATACCAAGAAAGGGTTAGCACTATTTCCGTCCAGCTTTGAGCATCATTTGGCTATATGTGTTCTTCAGTTCAAAACACAATCTCATCACCCTACATCGCTTTAAACTGTAGGGGTAAGGCTGTTCAGATTCAGAACCAAAGGAAGAAGCTGTGTGCTGAGCCAACTTGCTGGGTCCTTGTGATCATTCCCTCCCTACATGTGAAAACTTCATCATAGATAACCCCCTCAAATACAGCCTATCTAGGGGGCTCCTTTGATCTGTACCACCACCATGGATGGAGTTTAAAATCCAATGACACTCCAAAGCAGGGCAAAACCTGGCTATGAAGGGGTGTAGGAAAACTGTGCAAAATAAATAGTGTCAAAATGTCTGAGAAATGCGCTGAGACAATAACAGACAAAACTAGAGGATCAATGAAGAAGGAAAACCCCACTTGGGCAAAATAGTGTAGAAGACATTAAAAATGACCAAAATTGTATAGTAGGATAGAGAAATCCACTAAGGAGCAATGACAAGGCAACAGGAGACGGCATGGGGACAAACATAAGAATCTCCTTAGAAGAAGAACCCAGAAATGTAGAAGAGAAACACTGCTCTGCCCCAGAGCCTTGGAACATAACTGATGTCACCCAGAGAAAATGGATAAATAATCGAGACGAGCAACCAAAAAAGCCTCATGCTAACTCACACCAAAGAAAGATGAGAAACATACCCCCCACTCCCCTACTCCACATCACCTCTATCAGCAGGTCTCAAAAACCGAAGAGCCGTGGACAATGACCACACACTATTCATATGTTGCACCCAACCAACAATGACATTCTTGAGCACGGTGATTAGAATGCAGGAATGGATCCTACAAAAAGTGGTCCAACAAGATTGGCTACTCTACTAGGATAGGAGATGGATGAAACTAGGAGATGATATAGCAATATATGAGGCAAGAGACAGACACAATAAATGAGGCCTGACTCACCAAAGATACGTCACAAGCACTACCATACTATCATTTATAGAATCCAGAGGGGAAGTAGGACGAGCAAACTGGATAGTCATGATGATAAGGGACAACAGGAATAACAGAATAGCTGCTATACACACACTGGCAGAACTGACAGACCAAATTGATAGACTGGAGATAAACCCTCTACACCAGGAGAACCTAATATGCAGCCCACTGAGGCTCAACATTAGAAGGGCTGTATGGAGAGGAAACAGAGAAGAATCACAAAATGAAGAAAATAGAGGCGGCAACACCCCAATGCCACCTGTGCCGCCTCGACCCTTTCCAGCAAGCCCCGCACCTCCGCCGCGCCAGGAGCCCCCGACACCGACTCCCAATTGTCCCCCTGCTCCAAACGGGCCTGGAGTCCCTCCACTTTGTCCTGCAAGGCCGTCCAGGCCGTCGCCTGCTCGTCCCGTGCCAGCGTCGCCACGTCCCTCTCCCCCTGCGCCGTCTCCCCACCCCGCCGCTCCCTCTGCACTTCCTCGAGAAGCTCCTGCACCCAGACCTGAAGATGCCGCTCTTGGCCCTCGACCTCTGCCAATCTCTGGGCTAGCCCCTCGCCCCCCTCCCCTCCCCGCGAATTGGGAACCCCCATTGGCAAAGGGTGCCCAGACCGGGGGGAGAAGACCCTGCTACCCAAACCCGATGGCCCAGGGCGCTCCCGCCTGCGCTTTGACAGAGGAGGCGACCCCTCCGACGAGCTGGGATGCGCCCTGCCCTTCCCCTTGTCCACGTGGGGGTGCGGCAATGATGACAATGAGGACAACGACGAACTGCGCACAGTCCGATGCGCCTTGCCCCGCTGTCGCACCCCCCACCCCTCGACGCCTTGACCCCCTCCCCCATGGAACCCCCTTCCCCACCCCCCCTTGACAGTCCCACCACCGCCCCTCCCACAGGCCTCCGAACTCAGGGCCCTGGAACCCCGCCCAACCTCTCCAACATCCACGCCGCATCCCACCCCTGCTCCTTACTCATCGTGTAAGCCCGCCACGCCCAGGCCACCGTACAATGCTTGTGACGAGTCCGACACGCAATGCACATCGACGAATCGCGCCTCGACCCTGCCACGGGCTCCTCAAACTCGCATGCCACCCCGTGGCATGCACACAACACACACTGGGAAACGTCAGCAAATACCGCAAGAGGCAACCCCCCCTCACTCACTGGGCCCACCCTCTAACACCACGCACAGGTTGGATGACCCCGGGGCCGCCCCTGCGCCGCCGCAAACTCCTCCAGCATAACCTGCTCCTGGGGGATACGCTGCCCCAGGGGCACAGGACAAACCTCGCCCACGCCCAGGCCAGATTGGTCCTGCAAAGAAGGCGTCGGCTGTGACAACGATGCAATGGGAGGAGGAGTCGGGGGAGGAAGGACCAAAATTGGAGGAGAGGAGTCTGAACAACGCACAAGGTTAGACAACACAACGGGGAAGTGTGCAAACACTCACAACGCCGCGCCATTTCGTTAATGGCCTGCTCTGTCCGGTGCCACTCATAGTCAGCCTGACAATGTTCATAATCCTCCCACATGGCCACGGAATTATCGCCGGTGGGAGGGGGAGTGGGGGAACGTGGGGGCAACGAAGCACGTGACATGGGTGAAGGCGGGGGGAGAAGAACTTCAATTTTTTCTCTCCCCTCTTCTTTTACCCCGTTGCCTGACTGACCCTGCTGATGGCATCAAGCTTCTAGTTCAACTCTCACAAAAAAGCCACACCGCTGCTGGCCCCGCTTCGTAGGGACTCAGCGTTAAAGGGGGGGGTGATGTCACGACCTGCACTAAGGCCCAAGCCTGGACAACCGCCAGATCCTCCCAAACGCCCTGGGACAACAGGACCCTCGCCCACAACCCCAGGGGCACACCTCCATCCAACCCAGCACCCTGGCACACCCCCATCAACCCCGGCACCCCAGCATAACTCACATCAACCCCTCACCAAGTCCGGCGCCCGCCCTCACCCCAAAGACCCCCGACCAACCTCCCAACCCGAACCACCCACCAATCACCTGGCTTTCCACGCGACCACCCCCGGACGCCCCGCACAATCATCTCTGACTCCATTCAATACCTCGGATACACAGCCCCACGCACTGACCCCGATCGCCACCTCTGGGCCAAAAACCTCTCTGAGCCGGTCCCGGACCTCTTTTTTTAAGTCCGCAGGTAGCACTCCACTAGAGTAGTCTTGATATTACCTTTGCCGTTACTTTGTCGTACCTCCGTTT
>JAGGAT010001170.1:0-10889 GCA_017657195.1 Termitomyces sp. T70a | reverse complement strand
ACACCCCCGCCGACCAACAACCCCCCAACCCCACCTTCACCCTCTCCCCCAACCATAAAATGCTCCTCCGTGAAGGCCGCATCTACACCCCGGACACCAAGAACATACGCCTCGACATCCTCCGACAACACCATGACCATAAGTTATGAGGACACCCAGGGATCCGCAAAACCCTCCAGCTCATCTCCCGCACTTACTTTTGGCCTGGGTTGAAGAGGGACGTCACCCGATACGTCTGAGCCTGCAAAACCTGCCTCCAGGCCAAGGTCCCCCACCACCAACCCTACGGACTGCTAAAACCCCTCCCCATTGGACGACACCCCTGGTCCTCCATCTCTATGGACCACATCGTCGAACTCCCAGAGTCAGAAGGGTTCGATGCCATCCTCGTCGTCGTCTGCCACCTCACAAAGCAAGGGATCTTCCTCCCATGCCACACTACTGACGACGCCCCGAGGTTTGCCCGGCTCTTTCTGGAACATGTCTTCTCCAAACATGGCCTCCCCAACAACATCGTCTCCGACCATGGACCCCTGTTCATCTCAAAGTTCTGGACGTCCCTGTGCCAGGCCCTCAACATCAAAACCAACCTCTCCACCACCTACCACCCAGAGACCGACGGACAGACCGAGCGAGTCAACCAGACCCTGGAGCAGTACCTCTGGCTCTACGTCAACTACCTTCAAAATGACTGGCACGCCGAGTTACCCCTCACCAAATTCACCTACAACAACACCCCCCACTCCGCCACCAGGGTCTCCCCCTTCTTTGCCAACAAGGGCTACAACCCCTGACTCACCCTCTCCCTCAGAAACATCCCCTCCCACCCCGCGCACAAAGTCGCCCAGGACCTCCGGGACCTCCACGCGTTCCTCCAAGAAGAGATCGACGTGGCCAACAAGGCTTACTCCAAACACGCTGACCTCCGACGACACCCCACGCCCGACTAGACCCCCAGAACCTTGGTCTGGCTTGACCGGCACAACCTCTGCACATGCTGCCCCTGCGTCAAGCTTGATCACAAGCGACTCGGCCCCTTCAAAATCACTCGGAAGATATCTTCTCACGCGTACAAGCTCGACCTTCCCCCAGGTATGAAAGGACTCCACCCCGTCTTCCACATATGACTGCTCAAGAAGCACACCCCAGAACCCTTTCCGGGGCAACGACCGAGTCTCCCACCCCCCCTCAAGGTGGACAATGAGTACCGGTATGAGGTCGACTGCATCCTCGACTCCCGGACGATCCGCAGATGGGTCCACTACCTCATACGATGATCCAGTTACGGACCCAAGGACGACACTTGGGAACCCCTACAAAACCTAAAAGATGCCCCCGTCAAACTCCAGGAATTCCACAAGACCCACCCAGATAAGCCCCGCAACTCCCGGGGCTGAAGACCTCACAGATGGCTCAGTGGGCATAACTCCCGCCTCTGGAATTACCAGGGATTCAACTCCCATGAGTAAACCCCGCACTACTCTTCTCTCCCCCTTCTCCCTCCCCTTCAACAAACTTTAAAAGAAAACAACAAAAAAGAAAAAACAACGTTATTCTAACCTAATTACAGACTACTTTACAGTATAGTATAACACCAAGAAGACACCAGTCCAACCCACCCCCGACAAAAACCAAGGGCTAAGAAGACCACCCACCTCCACCGAAACCCACGCCACCCCTCTGCCCTCTGCCCCTCTCGCCGCCGCTGCACCCACTAGCAACGCCTCCAATGATTCCAGGACCTCCGTCACCCTCTCGTTGTGGGAGGGGAGGGGTTCACCTGCGTCCGCCGCTACTTCCAACCACGTCCCCAGAACAATGGGGTTCCGACGACAGTGGGCCGCAAGCAAGGCCCCCAACTAACCCACCCCCTGCCCCACCTCTGCCGGAAGCATCCTGGATGCCCGAGCCAAACCACTCTGGATCAGTGTGTGGGCCGAGGTCCCCCCGTCCAACAGGAGGCGATGCTCCTGGGCCCATCCTAGGATGCTTAGCGAAGGCATGAACACTCAAACAACAGGGCACTTATGCATCCTATCCCTGTTCGTGGTGGCCATGCTGCCCACTAACCAACTCCTACGCCTCACCAGCCCCGCCTGAGCAGCCTCCACCCTCCCCAGCAGCTGACGCACCTCCTCAACACCCGCCCTGGACCCCTCACCCTCTGGCTCTCGACCATTCCCCTGTGCTAGGCGCGCCTCAGCCCTGTGACCTCGTCTTCTAATGCCACCCATGCCCGGAGTGCCGTGTTCCTCTCCCCCTGCAGATCCTCCCGCGCCCGACGCTCCCACTGTACCTCCTCGTACACCTCCCGAAGTCTTGTCAAGAGATGGTGCTCCCGGCCCTCCACCTCCTCCAACAAGCGACACTGCGCACTTTCCGACTCATAGGAAGGGGCCGCGGGGAGAGGACAAGCTGTCCCAGGGGAGAAAACTTGACCCTGGGATGTCAAGGGACCAGCCAACGGGAGTACCGAAGTCCCTGCGGGACGTGCACGCTTAGCGGGAGGGGGCAAACTCTTGTCCGACGAGCTATGTACAGCCCGGCGCTTGCCCTTGTCACGCCAGGGCACTGGGAGGGGCTCCTTGTCCGACAAACTTGACACTGCCTGGTGCTTCCCCTTGTCATGCCGGGGCACTCAGAAAACCTCCTCCTGCCCCGATGAGCATGACCGCTGGGCCCAGACTCGTTGCCGCCCTCCCCAACCTCCCCCCTGGGTCCCCAATGGCCTGGCAACCCCACCCCCCTGCACCCCCCTCCCCCTGGGAGTCGGGACCTCCACCCACTGCTCCGCCACCCACCTCTTGTCCCAACCCTGCTCCTCCGCAATACATCAAATCCTCCATGCCCGGACCACAGAGCACTGCTTGTGACGAGTGCAGCATGCCACGCACATCGACATATCCCGGCAGGACCCCGCCACCAGCTCCTCGAAAATGCAGGCCACCCCTCGATGAGCGCAAAGCACACACTGGGGAGTGTCAATCAACAATCACAGAACCACGAACAACCTACCGGACCTGCACCCTCACACCAGGCCCAGGTGGGAGGGCCCTGAGGGCAGCCCAAGGCCACAGAAAACTGCTCTGGCGTCACATCCACCTGAGGCACCTGCTGCGCCTCCGGAACCACCCAGAGCGGGGCGATCAGGACGCGACAACGATGCAGGAGGATGTGGCTGGGGAGTGAGGACCGCCATGGGGGGAGGGAAAACGATGATGGACGTTGGACGTGGCCAAGGAGTAAGAACCGCCATGGGGGGGGGAGGAACAACAACAGACATGGAGACAATCCCAGTCCTCAAGGAAGAGAAGGGGGTCAGCAGGCACAGACTATGCACAGGAACACGCATGCACAATCTTGTCGAAGTGCGCCTGATTCCATCGCCTTTTGTATTTGACCTGACGCTGCTCAAACGCCTCCTACATACCCATGGAGTTCTCGCCAGCAGGGGAGGGAGTTGGGGAGCGCAAGGGTGAGGAGGGACACGACATGAGTAGAAAACGAGAAGAACGACCAACTTTTTTTCTTTCTTGTTTTTCTGACCGCCCCCTTGATGGCATCAACCTTCTAATTTGCTCTGACTCCCACGAAGAAGATGCATTGCCACCAGCCCCGCTTTGTAGAGACTCCACACTGAAGGGGGGGTAATGTCACAACCTGCATCCACACCCGCACCAACCCTAAGTTCCAGACTCCACACAATCTCCCTAATCGCACCGGAACACCAGGACCCTCACCAAACATACCCCCCATCAACCCCGGCACCCGCACACACCCCCCATCAACCCCAGCACCCCAGCACGCCACCCATCGACCCCCCCCACCACCCACCAACCCCCCATCAATCCCAGCGCCCACCTACCACCAAACTGCCCCAGCCAACTCATCTAACCGGCCAACCAACCCCGACCCCCCACCAATCACCTGGCTTCCCGCTCGATCATCTCCGAACATTTCGCATGATCATCCCTGGTGCCATTCAACACCTTGGATACACAGCCCCATGCACTGGCCCTGATCGACAAACCCAGGACTGAACCTCCCCAAACTGGCCCTGGACCTCCCTATTTAAACTCGTAGATAGCAACCCATTACAGTAGTCTTGATATTACCTTTACCGTTACTTTGTCATACCTCCATACAAGCTTGTCTGTCTAATTTGTCTGCCAATCTATATCTCTTTTCTCTCCAAGTCTCCCAGTTTTCTCTAAGTCTCTTTCTCTTTCTTCGCCTCAGTCTCCTGGACTTTGTCTCAGTCTCCTGGTTTTTCTTCTCTCGCCTCTGCACACCTTCCACACCACCTCTCTCAGTCCTGGACTTTGCCCAGAATCTTGACCACCCTCCTGCTCAAATCCCCGGTACTCCGCGCCACCCCGGAGCACCTCCCAACCATCTGGACTTCCTCCGGAACTCCTGCTCTCTGTCTGGGACTATTCCTTCAGACATTGAGTCCGCCTAGTAAGGACCCGCTTACAGTTGGAAGCCCCCGTAGTCAGCAAAACCTGACAAATACAGTGATGTCCTCAGTCACTCTCCAGAATGTAAGTCAAGTATATGATATTACCTGTAGAAATACAGTAATGTCTACAGGTGGTATTAAGTAAAAGTGTTGAATAGGTATGTAAAGAACTTACCCTCAGTCACTCTCCAGAATGTAAGTCGACTGAGGGTATGATTTGTCTACATGAAAATAATATAGAAAAAAGAAAAAAAGACTAGCAAATACCGAATCAGTGAAAAAATGTGGCTGAGCAAGCCATAATCCAGAGGTATTCCCAAAAAGGGAAGTCTGCCAATGGCCCATATGTCGATTCCTCAACACAGTTGTTTTCCATGCTTCTGACGCCCCAAAAACATTTGTTCTGGCATAGGGAATCTCTAGACTTGTTCTCTTTGTATCTCTCTCTACCAGGTAAGTGTCAGGTTCCACTGATCTGGGGGCCTTTTCCAAGAAGAAACACCCTTACAAGGTGGACTCAAGTGCCAAACTATGTGTACTGAGATGTTGAGTGCTCCAGGATGTTGTCCAGGGCATGAGACAGTGAAACAAGCAAGTTTCAGGATTAATGACTTGCTCTGGTGATGATGCCCAAAAGTGGATCAGTACTGTCACAATTACAGATACTTGACCTGAAATTGCAGTGGGCATGCTAAGTTATGAGGAGTCTGAGCAGGGTCCCAGAGAACATGCCAATAGGTGTTTGAGTTGTGGCAACAGGAAGCAGTAGTGGAGAGATGCGCCAACATAAATGTGCAACAGTAGAAAGGGAGAATTTAGTATTTTGTGTTTATAAGTGTAAAAAGTCACTTAGCATCTTCCAACTGCAGATGCCTTGCCATAGGTGCAAAGGTGCATATAGTACCAGGAGCGCCAAGCAATGGCAACACAATGTGATAGTTGAAAGAGTTGGCAAGGGGTAGGTGGCAAGAGTATGGTGCTAACAAAAAAATTGCAGCAAGAACACAGCAGAATAAACATTGGCAACTTATAGTTTAAGATGTGCCAAAAGAAACCTGAAGTGTAGGGTGATCAAAGAGGTTCTATTCAATGATTCTACCAACAGAAAAAGTAAGTAGTTATACAAGAAAGAATTTGCTGTCACCATTGCACTAAGTGGTGCTAAAGGGCAGTGAACTTGAAAGAATGTAAGTGAACACCATGAATTAAACTATTTAATGTAAAGTCCACAATCCAGCTGTCCATACCATGTTGGCAACTGGCCCTAAGTGACGTCAAGCACCAAGGTAAAATACCAGTCCATCTGTCATGGAGAATCTTTATCATTCTATATCGCTAAGTGCTGCTATTGCTAAAGAACATCAGTTCTTATCATTCTTGATGCCATCCACCTCTGATCAATCTGTCCATCACCAGCACTATCAATGATGAGAGAAGCCTGCTGCCATGCATGGTCATCAGATACTGCCTAGAATGGTTTAATCATGCATGCCAGAGTGACTTCTCTTCCTGTGACCTCATTTGTAACCCACCTAGGTGTCATACTACATGGTTGGTGTGCCTAGCCCAAATAGAGGCTTCTCACTGAGGCTGATGGAGTTGACTTAGGATGAAAGGTTGAATCAAGGAGGGGGTTCCTTGATGAGACCTGAGTAAGTGTGAGTGCATGTAATGTATTGATACATTGGTTGGCAACAATCTGTAAAAACTTGTTAAAACAAAGCTCCCAATATACCTATTATACGCTGAAAACCATAAGCATGTATCAAAAACTGTAGACATGGGGAGACACACTTCAGAAAGAACCCAGCACCAGTGTAACAATGACAACCAAAAGCAACAGCAGTGAAGGGGCAACCAGCCATCAAAACTTGATCATGGAAAGACAGCTGAGGAGGTGGCAGTGCTTGGCAGAAGCAAGATCTTGGGACAAAACTCTGAGATCTGGCTGCCCATCAAGCCTGACATTACTCAATCAAAGCTATCTCCAACCACCTCTCACTGCCAGAATCTCTCTTCAAAGCAGGCCACAACTTTGCACCACAAACCACCACTTGGCCCAGGCACTTCCAGAACAGTGACAACAATGGATACAGGAATAAAGAAAGTAGCTGAGAGGGACAAGGCAGGAGAAGGAAGGAAAAACCAAAGGAAAGGGTTTAGTCTGTGGCATAGGCTAAACCTTTGCCTAGGATGCATTGACACCATGCCAAGCCTGCACTGGCACTCCAGGTACATGTCAGGACAACAGAATCATGTGAACTGCATATTGGTCCATGCACACATGCAGGGTATAAAAAGATAGAGAAATTGGAGACTAAGGCCAAGCAATTTATGTGCCACAGCTTGGAGTCCCCAAGGAGTGGACCTCTTAGGCTAATGAGCAGTAATATTGACTTCAGGCTGTGATTTTAATAATATTATTTGAGCCCTTTCTGAGTGTGATTAATTATTGCATTTTGAATAAATCAACAACAAATTATTACTACGTTACAAAGTGTGCATGCATGTATTGAGCCCCATGAACTGCATAATTAAAAGTAGAGTTTTGTATCAAGCTCAACCTGATTACACTCAGTTTACTTAGAAATAAAAACTAAACTTTGCAAATTTGCATCAGTGTGCCAGTTGATGGCATATGTGCTGAACAAGTTTAGACTAAAAGCAAGCATGAAAGAGACAGGAAATGGCAAGCACAGAGAGAGAACACAATCAAGTTTAATACAATATTGAGACTAAAGTACATGTGAGCTACCTATGGTCTATATATACTACAAGTATGAGGTCTGGCTGTTTAGGATAGTTCCAGGGACCCTATGTGTGGTGGTGGGTCCCAGTTACTCAGTCCTAAAATGTGAAGTTGGTGGTAGAGTGTTTGGGAGACGTTGCTGCCAATGGTGGCAATTGAGGAAAGGTGGTAAGCTTACAAAGCTTCTAGAACTTAGCTGCAATTGTTAAGTATGCAGATTGAGAGCATGAGGTGGCAGATGCTGGTGCTAGCAATGAAAGTGTACCCATATGATACTGTTAAGATGAGAGAGTCAACAAAAATGCTATGAGGTTTAATGCTGAGAGAGAGAAGTGAGACTGCTAAATGCTTGGTGCCTCAAGTGAGCTTAAAGAGATCTGAGCTGTGGGGCTTAAGGGGCTCAGTTTGATTGGATGATCTACTACTGACAAAAGGTAAAGTATTTATAGCAAGTGAAGGTAGTGACTTGGTAAAGGGTTGGCAATGACTCTAATAGTTGCTACTAATGAAAAATGTAAGTAAAGATCTGTTAATGATACTATAATCAAGGTAAATGCTACTCAGAAGTGTCAGAAGTGGTTATGTAGGTGGCTAGCTAAGGTGTGCCACCAGATAATGTGCAAGGTGTCAGTCTCATGACAGGGTCATGACAAAGGTGGGTGCCAAACTGTAATGTAGCACATTGGAGGTGATGATGGAAAGTGCCAGCTATTGGTCAGCTGCTGTCATTAGTTCAGAACAGGACAGAATTGGAATTAGATTGGAAAAGGAAAGTATTGCTGGCAGTGATCCACTAATAGCAGTGGCAGCTGCTGGCAGAGTGTGGAAGTGAAATGTGGAAATAGTGGTGTGACAGCCAATGGGAAGGGCTAAAAGGTCTATCAAAGTTTACAGGAGATGGCACATGTGGATAGAGAGTGTGTATAAGGGTGACCTCCAAGAGTTGTGGCTGATCACACAACTGGCAGAAAGGAATCCAAAGTATATTAGGAGTAGGTACAACAGTAAGAGTAACTAATCAATCACCTGGAAGAGGAGAATTCAAAGAGAACAAATCTAAGATTTTCTAGAGCCAGGAGTCCAAAAATACTGCTAGGAGTTACCTGACCCAATAAGTAACCAACTATTGGGGCATGCACTGACAAAGCAGCCATTGCTAATATAATCAGCCATTAGAGTGCACACTGACAAAGCAGCTGTTGAAACCAAGGCTGACATAAGGAACAAGTTAAACAAGAATAGCAATAGTAAATAAAAATGAAAAGAAGGAATGGAAACAGAGGGTCTCCTGACATCACCTCCTCCTCAGAGTGCAGCATCTCAACATGTGAGGTAAAACAGGTCTTGGATTGCCAGGTCAGTCAGAGAGATGGGGTAGATGCCTTGAATAGCCTGGGGCACATCCAGGTAGGTGCGGTGGAACTCTCTTACAAGAGTGGATGCATGAATGCCATTAGCAGGCTCCCAGAAGATATCTTCAATCCCATAGTGTCATGACCCGCACTTTTCTGAGCTATCACGCATTATTTTAGGCTACCACGCACCTCCCCAAGCCATCATGCATCATTCTGGGCCATCATGCACTTCTCCAAGCCATCACACATCATTTCAGGCTATCATGCACTCCCTTGATCTATCATGCATCATCCTGGAACCACTACAAGAACCTCCCAGCCTACCAGCAGATCATTCAAATCCCACACAGGCCACTGATGATGCCCAAAAAGTTAACTAATGCTATGACAGATACAGGTACTAGCCACTATTCTGCGTTGGGTGCACTCAGTTATTTGGAAAAGTACTAGGCAGGTCTCAGAGAACTTGTTTAACATGGGCAGCAATAGTGTGCGAGAAGTAGCAGTTGTTGGTGCTAAGTGGTTGTTGGCAGAGCAGGGGTCCTGGGTGAACCAGGGTCTTGGGAGAGGTGTATGTAGGGGGATTGGTAAAGGCAGTTGGTGTGAGGTGCTAAGGGGTCAGTACTAGAAGAGTGTGAGCTAAGAGCTAACCCAAAGTTCACAAAAAGAGAAGGAAGGCACTAGGCGTTTAGCAACTTCAGGAGGTAGTAGAGGTATAACAAAAGCTTAGCATAGTTCTAAGTGTGAGTGCCTGCCATATATGCAAGGTGCAAGGTCCTGAGAAACAACTGTGAGGTGAGCAACTGAGGAAAGACTTAAGTTCTGTTGGCGACTTGGAAGAATGCCAATGAAATCCAAAGTGTGAGTGGTGCAAACTCAGGTATAATTTGCTGGCATGCTACTACAAGAAGTGAAGTATTTATACTAGTTAATTGCCATTGCCAAGAAGCTCAGACTTCAATAAAGAAAGTGGTAAGTAAGAAAAATAAGAAGGCAAAAAAAAAGTCCTTGGGCACCAATGAATGTAACACACCCACTTTGTGTATTTATGAGGGTCCTGAGCACCTGTGCAGTGGGTGGTATCAAGAACAGGGACCAGATGTGTGCTGCAACAAAAAGGTGAGCAACTGCCAATTGTATTGGGAGCGTATGCAGCAGGACCAGGTAATCAGGTATACTGGGCACCAGTGCATTATGGTAGGTGTGCCAAGTGGTGCCAGGCACTGGGAGACTATTCTGCATTGGTGGCTGACTGTGGTGCCAGGCAGCCATGGCACCAAGTGATGTCGGTAATTGCCTTGATGTCAGCAGTTGCCTTGATGTCGGTGATTGCCTTGATGTCAGTAATTGCCTCACTGCCAATAATTGCCATGATCGCTAATGTACCGGTGGTTGTGTATTTTGCTATGGGCATGTTCCAGGTGCATGCTATTCCCATAGCATTGTCTTGATTAGTGCTCATGAATATTACTTGTTGGTTTCCATGCTGAGCCCAGCCAGAGGCTCATCACTGCTTGGCTATCATGCATCATGCCACTTGCCAAATGCTCAAACTGCTATTGATCTTGCAGTCTATTTGCATAATCTCCTTAATACAGCTGCCCTCCACCCCACTGCCACCCATAAAATCCCAGAACCTGCCCTGGAACTCTTCTGAGACCACATCCCTTCCACCTGTAGTATATAAAGACCATAGGTAGCTCTCATGTATCTTAGTTTTGATATTAACAATAACAACCCATGTCTTTGTCTGCTAAAACCTCTGTCTAATTTTCTCTTGTGCTTGTTTAGTCTTCTTTGTGCTTGCCTTGGCTTATTTTCTGGCACACACCTCATTGACTGGCATGCACTACAACTTTAAACCCTCCAACTTTATCTTGTTGCCAGAACCCCACTGTCAACTCAACCCCTGACTTCCAGCACAGATGTGGAGTAAGTCCCACAACCCCAGAACTTGCCCTTCTTGTCATCTCGTGCCCTAGAACACATTCCAAAGCTCTCAATGCCACATCTATGTAGTTCAGCACTTGCTTGCACCTTGTAAAATTGTTGCTTACTAGGAAAGGCCCCTGAGTCAGTAGAACCTGATACATAGCTGTCAGGGGACTACTATTTCACTGCTACTTTTTTACTTCTCAGCTTTGTTCTCTACTCTCTGGACACTTCTCAACCTTGCTTTCAACTCTCCAGACCTCTGCCTACTTGGTTTGAGGGATAGCATATGCCACACTTCTGGGATTTACTTGGTCTGAGGCCAAACTCTCTCAAGCATCAACTTGAGCTGAGTTTCAAAAGAGGGAGTATTTCTGACCAACTTGCCATC